>BJBW01006420.1:28927-95732 GCA_004320125.1 Scolopax mira | reverse complement strand
CTTAAGGCATCAGGTTATTCATATCATTTCTTCAAATGAAGATTAGGAAGATTTATTTATGTTCTGGAAACATGCTTACAAAAATACATTATTAAAGCTTTCTGATGAACAGCTCAACCAAACCTCAACACAAAAATATTATGAATTCTTAAAACGCTCTAATGAGTCCAGTTTATAATTGAATGACTTCAGATCTCACCTTGTACAAAGCCGCACATCCCACAGATACAAAAAATGCCCCAAATAGGTGAAACTTCATCCGCCTGGCCAAAAGGCGCCGCATTTGTGGCTTAGGCAACAGTGCAGACGACATGGTGATTATGTTTCCTAGAAGAAAACAAAAAGAATTGTGGGACAAGAAGCTCTACTTAAATAATTTTCTGTAACTCTACTCTAGAAAGATTGTGCTTTTTCTACTGTGTAATCATCACCTTCGAAACAGAAGCAAGAGCCCTCCTTCTCTGACTTCTCAATGAGACTATTTAAGGGACAACATTCAAGGATGACCTATTTATGACAAGTAAGTCTTCATATTCCTTACGCCCAATATTCATGGAATCAAGACTGGCCTTTGCTGTTTGCATTAAACCCTTTCCTCCCTGCACTCCCTACCACTTCAGTCCTACTGCCCTGCTATTTACATCAGAACACACTCAGAACATTGATCACGTTTTATTCATTTCTAAGAAAAAGCATATGCCTCTTGAACTAGTTTTGTGGTCTGGGCTGGGTTTTTTTAATAACTGCACACCCTATCGCATTAAAGACATTTTTTTCTGTTCCATAAGATTTTACTAAAAACCTTCAAGACCCGAAGCAGACGGCTGTCTTTGAACACCAGTTAGAGGGTCCCTGGGCGAGGAGCGGCTCCCAGGCCGTGCTGCCCGCGGGGTGCTGTCCTCTGTGCGGCCTCCAGCGCCCACAGAGCCCGGGAGCGAAAACCAGGCGGCGGCCCAGCTGTCCCCAGCGCCCTCGGTGCTGCGACAGCCGCGGACCACCACCCTCCTCTCACAATGAAGAGGAACCACCACAGAAAGGCCCCTCTGAAGCCCCACCGACGCCGTGGCAAGGCCGAGCAGAGCCGAGCCAAGCCCCGCACCAGTTCCCCCTCAGAGAAGGCTCTGCGGGCCTTCCCTGCCCTCCGGCAGGGCGCTCGCCGCCGCAAGGCCTGTCTCCGCCACCCTCAGGGACGCGCAGAGGTCATGGGCTGCCGCAACAGGCCGCGGCCAAGGGGAGAGCGGCGGCTGGTGGCCCTCGGGACGAGGCGGGGAGAGGGGACCAGCGGCGGGGAGGCGGAGAAGGGGGACAGGACGGGGGAGGACAGGAGCGCAACCTCACCTCAGCGCGGTCCCACCAACGTCCTTCCGCCCCACCGGCCGGGCACCTCTGCGGCCGCGCTACCCCGCATGCGCGGGAGGCGGCGGCCTGGCTACGGCGAGCGGCTGGGCTCAAAACCGGCCGCGCTTCAGAGGGACGAACGGCCGCACCGTGTCGGGCATCGTCAAGGGGAAAGGGCGGGCCGCCCATCCGAAAGGCGACCGGAGCGACGCCCTGTGAGGGCCCTTCCATTACCTCAGAACCTCCTGGGCACCCAGCACCCTCGGCGGGCACAGCGAGTGCCGCTGCTGGGACACCTTGTCTCTCCCCATGGTTTACTTGGGACGAGCTATGAGTTCTTTTCAAGATTGGGCAATAAGCAATTTAAAAAAAATAATAAAACAAGAACAAGCACAGTAAAAAAAGCCTTCCTCCTTTTTTAGTTGGTGCTTTGGTGACTGCTCCTGGATTTCTCTGTCCCCTCCTGGTCTCCCCAGCCCAGAAAGGACATTGGTGTGTGTGGGACGTGGGCCCGGCCCAGGGCCTTTGAGGTGGTGAGGGGCTGGGGCACACCAGGGCAGGCTGAGGGAGCTGCCTCTGGTCAGGAGGGTGGTGAGACACTGGAACAGGTTGCCCAGAGAAGCTGTGGATGCTCATCCCTAGGAATGTTCAAGGCCAGGCTAGATGGGGTTTTGAGCAACCTGGTCTGGTGGGAGGTGTCCCTGCCCATGTCAGAGGGTTGGAACTTGATGATCTCTAAGGTCCCTTCCAACCCAAATTGTTCTATGAGTGTATGGAGTGCCCTCAGCGAGGTCTGCTGGGCCAAGATGGGCCAAACCACAGCCCTTGTGCCATCGCAATGCTACCTGCTCACTGCCCCACCGCTTCCCCCACAAACCAGTGCCCTCCACCCTTCCCACACGCCACTCACTTTTCCAGATCTCTGGAGTGGCTATCAAACCCAACCAACCATAATACCAGAATATGAATTAATAACCTTTGTAGAGCTTGCTAAGAATGATTGACCAAGCCTAGAAACATATAAATTGGTTTGTAATCCTTCCTAGATATCCCTTAGCCCGCTTTAGTACCTTTCTTGGGAATGAGGCACATGTGTGCTTTGCCCAGGGTTTCCACCTAATCACCACCTGCATATGGTATTGTCATTGTTTCCCTTCCTGGGGAGTCTCTGTGGGATTTACACTAAATGCTATAAATTCCTTGAAAAAACTGAAGCCACTCATGTGCATTCATCAAACCTTGCTCTCCCTTGCCAAAGCCAGCAGGTACTGACATCAAATGGCAAGAGAAGATAGGTCCTTAAAAGTGAAAAGAAGTTGCTTTTCCTTTGATGGAATTAAAGAAGAGGAAAGTGAAAGTAGAAAATTCAGAGAGAAATCATACAGCCATGGCTACAAGCTGGGAGAATGATCCTTGCCACAGCAGTCTGAATAGATGGAATTTGGACAACGTTCCTCAAACCGTTACAATAGTTGAGACTGAAATGAAAAATGTCTGTCCAAGAGTTTTTTCTGTGTGGATTAACACAAAAAGCCAAATGTTAATGATGCCATGCAGAAAAAATGACGAGATATATCTATAACCTGATTGGGGGGAGGGTCTAAAGAAATACCCAGGTTCACAAGGGTGCTGCTGTTTCTGAGGCAAGCTCATTTGGTGTGACCAGAAAAGAAATGGCAGGGAGAGTTGTCTAGGGAATCTTAAAAGCTCCACTCAACTTGCCCTAGTATTACACAATGTCAGAAAAAGGGGATACAAAATTAATCGGAATAACAGTGTAGCAGGTTTCATGGCTACTATCGTTATAAATTATATATGAGGAATTTTCCTATTAACGTCAGTCTTGGTGAGACAGAAGAGTTTGGTGGATGGACCTAGGTCTGCAAATAAAGTCTTGATTGCTGTTTTCAATAGCTTACTTCATGGCTGGCCAGGTCATTAAATTCTTTTCTATGTGATCAGTTTCCCCATGTGCCTGAGATACTGCTGGCTAGGCATCTTTGTGTTATAGTTAAGATGCTAAATGAAGTGCTAATTGTTATTATTCTTTGACGTCATTACTGTGGAATATACAGCCAACTCCTTATTGTTCTGTATAAAGGGCAGTTCGGGACTGTGCAAATAAGGGATAAAAAAAGGATAGAGGATACGTGGAGGAAGAGCCATGGAAGGCAGGCAGAGATAATCAGTTCCATCAAGTCCGTGCACAGCGTTGCTTCCTATCCTGAACGGATTATAATGGCTGACTGTGGTTTTGAACCCAAGTGGACCCCTTGCGTCCAATTTGCATTAGAGCAAATAAACCCTCTGAAAACTCTGACGCATACAGTACAGACACAACAACAGTTAATTCCTTCCCAGTCCACCCAATCCCTGGAGTTTCTGGCACCTGCTTCAGTTGTCTTTCGGACATGAACTTTAGGACTGTTTGCTGAGAAGGTGCCACGGTTACCGAACTAGAAACTGCATTTATCTTTCCCTCTCTAAAATGCTGTACACCAGCAACAGTTGACACTTCTTCATGGAAATCATCTTTTGAGGAGTGAAGGAAGGCGTTAATGCTAAAGCATTACTTGCTTGAGCTCCCTTGAAATTTAAAATAAAATTTACCTCTGACTTAGGGAGAGAAAATTTAGGCAGTGGATCCTTGTCTTTTCCACAAAGAGTGCCAGCTGTCATACTTAGCATTGTACTCTCTGTGGTGTGGATTGGAGCCGACTAGGAACAGGACTGTGACAATCAAGTGATTTTGCATCTGCCACAAAAAGTCTTTAGATAGTATTAATCTGGATCAAATTAGAACCAAAAATCTACTGGAAAAAGATCACATGGGACATCAGCAATCCTCTGAGCCATCTGCATGCCTAAATAGTTTAGTTATTATAAAAGCTACCTCTCTATCACAAAAGAAAAAAGTTAAACAATGTTATGTGCCACATATGAGAATGTATACATTTGTGCTCCTCCTCCTGATTCTGTGCCAGAAATTAACTAAGCTGTGTCAACATCCATCAATGGTGCTGTGTAACAAACAAAGATATTGTGGCACAAGAAGTCATTTAGCAGAATTGGAACGGCAGCTGTACAAAAAAATGAGGGTGAATCTATGACTCCTAAATGGAAAAAGTCAAAATTAGTAGGGGAAAGAAAAATATTTTTGTACTTCCAAAAGGGCATTATAAACAAAGGAGAGAAAAAAAGCAAAAGTTCAAATCAGAATAAATGGAGCGGACAGGGATTTCACAAGCCTTTGTTGATTTTATGCACGCTTCTGAAAGAGAAAAATGTTAAAAAAAGAAATTTCTTACGTTCTGTTCAACTTGTAACAAGTCGGATTTTTAGTCTTCTTATATACATCAAATGGGATATAGTTACGTGAATGATCCTGCGTTTGGTACCATCGTGACCTGTATTGTTATAAAAAGTGACTCGGCTATTTCCCAAGTTCCCAGCCTGTGGTGAAGACACGGCTGGTGTGTGTAGCTGGGCCCAAGAACTAGAAAACAAACCAAGTTCCACAGCTGAGACATTAACATTCATGGGATACCTTTTCCCCTACTTTCTTTTCTGGAGCATAGTTCTGTATTAATTGTTCTCACTCTGGAGTCCTTCAGGTTCAGAGGGCCTATCTGAAACAAATATAGCACTTATTTTAGCAACAGGAGCACCTTTTTTTGGATAAACTACGTTTTTAAACAATTAGTATTCTATATATGTGTCATACTTGCCTAAAAGCTTAACTTAGACAAGTTTAACTTCATAATTCGTTGCCAGAAACATTCCACATTATCATCTGATTTCTTAGAAAAACACACCCACAGAAACATCTTCTAGTCCCTGTTCCTTGCTCAAAGCTCTTTAAATTATGCCAGTATTTTTCTGTCTTTTGTGTTTTTAAATGTTATGTAGCCCAACTGCAATGGAAATAAAGTTGTCAAAGACAATGTTTTTATGCTATTCCTTTGCTCATCAGCATTTGCACAGAGGTCCTTAGTCTGGGAAAGTCTTTTCATTCCCCACCCTTGTTTTTCCATGAGCAGTGGAGTTAAACTACCTTTACAGACAAATGCTCCAATCAACCAGTCAACACATGAAATTGTTACATATAATTCAGTCTCTGCAGTCCCATCTCAGCAACTGACAGCCCATCAGATGTCGGCCACAATCATTCCTAGCCTGGCTTGAGCTCCAGAAAGTGTCCAGCTAAGAACAGCAAGGGAGCAGAGTTCTTCCTTTTGAAGATGGAAGTAAGGATCACAACACAAGGGCAAAAGGCCAAGCTATTCACACTCATTTCCAGAGCAAAGAGTTTGGTTGATGTGCTGTGACATGGTTAGGTTTCACACAAGGTGAACATCTCTAGCTCCAAATATTATCTACTGTATAGAAACTATTGTATGTCAGAGGATGTCTGCACGGCCTGCCCGGAATCCTGGTGGGTCTGTACACACAAGCACTTGGTACATGTACCAGTAGTCCCCTCCTTGATCATGGGCATTACAGTAAGTCTGAGCAGAAGATTCATGGGTACCCATCAGTAGCCCAAAACCATTGAAACAAGGACTGTTCTTCATACCTTAATAGGGTTTAGACCAGACCTTTTCTTAGTTTATGTTTTTCCTAGATGTGACCAGTGATCACCTGACCTCCAGGACAGTGGAAAGCCACCAAGTGCTGCTGTTCATAGAATCATAGAATGGTCTGGGCCAGAGGGAACCTCCAAAGGTCATCTAGTCCAATCTCCCCACAGTCAGCAGGGGCACCCCCAGCTAGATCAGGTTTGTTCAAGGAACTAATTCTGACAGAAGATGTCAGACCAGCTTACCTGTAGGTGTAATACAGTTGCTGTGAAGTGGGAAAGCCTCCTTCAAAGAGAAGATCTGACTCACTCTCCACAGGTGACTACATTTGGTCCCTTCCTTGGTTAGGTTCAATGTGCTTGCTCTGGGCAGCTCTTGGCTCAGTGGGCTTCTCTCAGAGGAGCGAGCTGCATGGAGAGGAGAAGAGGCCTTGCTCGGGTTAGGGGGGGACTGCACCTCAAGAGAGTGACACCTGGAAATTTGCAGCTGTAGGATGTTACTTAGAGACATCTGTGCCCTTCATTTGCTTTATGCAGTACAGTGCAGAGCACATCCTGATGAAACAAAAGGCTGCCCCAGGTTGTGTGTAAAGTGCCACTTCTGCAATTGTTTCCTGTGGCAAGTTTTTAGACCTTTTCTTATAGGTTTCTAAACCTCTCGTTTTAGTCTGTTTTAATTCATGTTGAGATGGTGACATGGTAAGTGCTATGAGACATTGGCGAGTTTTCCTTTCTGGGTCTGAAATTATAGCCTAAAAAGAGTAGGGGGTGTCTCCTTCAGATTTGTTGTGACTTGTATCATCACACTGCAGTCACGCCAACCAAATTGTGTCCATTTACGAAAGAAGAGACTTCGTGAACACAATTAAAAACAAAAATAAAATAACAAGTACCCCAGAGATTATGTATTTCTTGAACTCTTTATGACCTAGTGAATGAATTGTGAGCCTGAGAGCTTGTCTGTTGTTTCCAATTACATCACCTGGTCTAATAAAAGATATCCCCTTTTCCTAAAAAATGCCATTGCTTTTGTTTATTTTGGTGTTGGAAAAACCTATCAATTTAGAATTGCTATGTTGTGTAAAGGATCTGTAGCTTTTATTTGATGTTTGATGGTAGGGAAAATATAATAGATTTTCTTTACAACCATAAATTAGGCAACATTTGAAATGGGATTTAGGGAGTCCCTGACGACAAAATCTCCAGTGGAGCTAAAATCCAGTCAGATTGTGGTCCTAGATTTGAAAGGTGAGGCACAGTCAGACGTGTGAGGCTTCCAGAAAGTAGTCAAATCATCTGTTCATGTTTTTTTAACAAACTTGTTATTGGAATAAACTTCTAAAAATATGTATACTTAAACCAGCCTGTTTTAACTTTACTGTTTTGTTTGAAATAATCTAATTAGGAAATTGTGGATCTCAGGTTTCTAGTGCATTGAAATTTTTGAGCTTCATGATTAACAAAACTGGCAATAGATAACAGCATAAGCAACCTTAGTTAAATATATTTTGATTAAGTGAGTTCAGGATACATTTTCCTAAGACAAATTTGGCCATGTTCAATATGGCATTACATGTAAATGTCTGGAAAAACTGCAATGTTTTTCCAAGCAGGAGACATGAGATTACTATAATCCATAGCCTCCACCACAGTATTAATTAGCATGGCTCACTAACCAGGGATGTAATATTTGTAAATGAAACTCTAGAAGGGCATCAGTAAGGAACAGGATGTTGAAGCCAAATGGAAAACATGAACCAATAAAAAGGCTGAACTAGCTAGAAGTGCAAGCTCAGCCTTTGAAGTTAGTTCAAGTACTGCATGCTTTAATTTTGGTGTAATCTTATGATGGGGGTACAAACAAGAACTCAGAAACAGATTTTGTAACATTTGGCCCAATAGCAGATGAATCAGTTTGTTGATGGTTACCAACAATTGCACAGCCAGAGAAGCTGTGGTCTTTGTTAAACCAGATTGAATAATTGGCTTCAGTGGGAGTTTCGGGTGCAGAGCAAATGAAGTGTCACGGCCCTTGACTGTCGTAAGATTCCTTAGCAGAGGCTAAGCTTTTGCATTCAGAACAACGCGAATATGGATTCAGAGAAAATAACTCCCTCAAGAGTTCATCTACTCACTCCCCTGCCCCAATATGGCTCTGAAAATACATAGTCATTCCTGGCAGATGTATGTATCTTATCTGTTTTTAGAATCCCTCTGATGACAATAAGGATACCAAAAGCTTTCTGGGCAGTTTGTTTCCAACGCTTAACTATGGTCTCAAAATACAATCTGTGATTAGTACTACATTACCTTGGCAAGTCCAACTAAGACTATGTATTTCTGTCTTTTGATTGTGTTTTGCTTTGTTTGTGGGGTTTTTTTTTAATACATTGTTGTGTGGAGCATTTCTTTCCTGGTGTTTCACTCAGAAAAAAATGCCAAAAGATCAGTTTTCGTCCTTTGGACAGTTTTCCAAAGGCCTAATACTGCCAGGTGCTGAGCACCTCTGGAAACATGAATCAAGAGAACAAGTTTCAATATATTCATCAAATTTCAGGATCAGGAAGCCAGGAGTTAAGATGATCTTTGAACTGGAAGGTCATAACTGGAAGATGAACACAATCATACATACTCTCCTTTTTTAGATCAAGTATTCAGTTCATTCGCTTGAAAATAGTAAATCATTTATCCTAGTCTTTAGTGAGTGGCCCAGCACATGCTGTTAATTACTTTCTCATTTGGGAGAAAAAACACAGCGAAAGTTAATTTTCTCTTCTATATGCTTTCTAGAGGAAAAAGAACTCCCCAAAATTGCACTTGTTTTCTCTTTCCAGTGGCCACGCAGACCTCTAGAAAGAGCCATGTTTTTCAATAAAGCAAGTGTAATGGCTCTGTCCTCTCAAATGCAAATGAGTATGAACACAAACATTCAATGAAACGTAAAGACCTTCATTTAAAAAAAATACACAGAAGTAAATGGTTGCAATATTGTATTATGAAAAAGATGATATACACCAAACTTAAGCCCTCCGTGATTATGACAGTAAAATAGTTTACCAAACAAGGTAATTGTATGCATACATAGTGCATAAATGTCAGGGGTCTGGAGTTTACAAAACTGATGCTGGTCAGTTGGGTCTCGCAGCCAGGATGAAATTCATTGAGTTGCCTACAGGTGAAAACTACTAAGAATTCTGAAAGCTTGGGGATTGCATTTACCAAGCCATAGGCACCACAGCCTGTTATACTGCGTATTCCCAGTGAAACCTCTGTATTTACTGACTTTGACAGATGGGGAATATTGCATAAGCTATTGTGTGCCTGTGCATTCCTTGAGTGTGATGCTCTGTTTTTTTCTTGCTTGCCTTGTCATTCGTTTCATTTAATTTTCTCATTAATGGCACAATTGCTTTGCTTTGTTCAAAAATCCATTTCTGAGAAGCAAGTATTACTTTCTTTTTAAACTTCTTGCCAACAAAACATTTTCAAACACATATGGTACAGAGCTTACTACATTTCCACTTTTCCTTTGACATGAAATGAAAACCTAACATGAGAAATGCACACAGTTCATCAGCATACTCTGAACAAATACATAATTAACATGTGGAATAAGCAATGCTGTTGTCAACGCTTTCACATATGTTACCATGAAACTCAAATATTTTAATTAGTCGAGAAATAGAGGAAAATCCAAATAAGTGCAGCTTGGCTCAATGAATATTAAAAATAAGAGAATCTCATCTATACCTTGTCTGCCCTTGACATACTGGGACAGGTTAGTGCATCCTGCGTAATACCTATCTGTTCCAGCACTCTAATAAATTATTACTTGGCAGAAAAGTATCCATCGTGTCCGCTGTGAAAATGCTTTATTAAATGACTGGTAGAAATCAAAATGTGTGAGTTGATTAGGTAGAAAGTGTAGACTTTGGTGTTTTGTATTAATCCAATATGCTGGACTGACAGAACCTTACTTGAAGGCTACGTAATAAGAGGAAAAATGAAAAAGCTATATAGCAATACCATGTGGCTTCTGATTTGGGAACTACAATTTAGCCTATTAGACATGGACCTGTTCCAAAAGTGCACATTCAAACAATCATGCATGAAGGAGTTAGAAACACAGATGTGAATTATAACTCTGAAATCCTGGGAATGCTCCAAATCAGACCATTAGAGGTAGGTTTGAACTGTGAGTACAGATCCAGATCTAAAATTTTTGTTCAAACTTGTCTTTCACTAACATTTTTACAGCAACTACTGAATGTATTAAAACCAGCAATGTTCCATAAGCTTAAAAAAATACCAGTTAACCCCATCTTAGCTGTATTCAGACATGATTCACAATGACAGACTAAAGGCATTTCTATAGAAAATCAGTAACAAAAATCATCAGTTGAATGTGATGGCACAGTTTAAACAGGTCAAATTCAAGCTGGATTACAGCAGCTCCATTGGCCACATACAGCTGCACAGTGATCAGTTTGGCCCAACGTTTAACATTAGAAACATAAATAATTTAAAGATTTTCTTTCCCAAGTTTGGGACAGAACTTTGACACGTCTGGTCTCCTTTCAGTCATTTTTACACACACAAGCTTAAGTGAATAGTTTTGAGCAATAGTGTTGTATGGGATTGAGGCTGGCCATTTCACAAACGTGCAAGGGCTAAGGACAGAAAATGTCTGTAATGTGATACAGGGCTAAAGGCACAGTGAGGGGACATCCGCCATTTTTAAGTGTTTTCAGCAGCAGGGAGCTGAAGGTCCCACGTTTATGAAAACACCCAGTCCATTGATCCTTTTATCTGTAGACTTCATTAACTCAGGTTTTTCTTTTCTTTTAAGTCAAACTTATTTGCAAAGGGAGTCACAGCGATTCCTCTCATGTAACAGATGTAGAAGGTGTGGCACAAACCAGTCAGGCCTTGGCCACCCAGAACTCTCTGCTGAGAGAACCAATGGTAGAAATGGGTGGGCTCTGTTGAATCTGGTTCTGCTGCTGTGTCTGCAAAACACTTCTCTTTGATGCTGACCTCAGTGCCTGGTGATTAAACACTAGATTTCCACACCTTGAAAAGGACAAATGAAGCCACAGCTCAGGCTTTGAGACCATTCTCCATTAATAGTACTTTAAAAAACAGCCACTAAAAAGAGATCATGAGTATGGAGGCAATGGCAGAACAGCATTGTGCAGACACAAATGAGAAAGCATTTTGCTCCTTTTTAAATGGCCTGGTGACCACCACTACCACTCTTGTGAACTGTTGTAAGTGTGCACATTAATAACATACACTGGCACTACATATTTGCAGGACTTAATGACATAATCTGATACATATATGTGTCATGCAGTAGCAGGAGAGAAGTCAAAGCAAAGTGTATAAAGCCCCTTCCTGAAGTGCGTAGTTACAGCTTACGTTGATGTCAAAAGTATTTGAATGAGCAACTTCAGGACTGTACCCTCAAAGATTATGAAATGTTTTAATAAACATGCCAGGTCTGATAGAGAAAAGTTGAAATATACATCTAAGCGTAAATATTTATGAACCCAAGTGATGGCTTAAAAAAATTCCAAATTAGTTCCAATATGTTGCATTTCTTGGGAGTAAACATGAAAAGTAAGTCTGAATGAATATGCTTAGATTGTGTATTTTGAATATTCTAAAGCATAAATTCAACCAGAAGAGTTTCTGGGTTTGCAGGTTTCTGAAAAGAGAATTGTTTTTATTGTCTGCAGCAGCAAACTCCACAGACAACTGTTCTGCCATGAACTTCTGAAAGTCTCAAGATATACATAGTTAAAATAAACAAGGAACAAAGTTTTATTTATCTAAAGGGAGAGTGCTAGGCTTGATGAGTAAAGCTTTTCTAGCCCTTTAAAACTGCCAAGCTCACATAGGTGTTATATCAGCAACCTGAGAGAGACCTGCAACTCGGCCTAGTGGAGGTGTCCTGGCCCATGAAAGGGGGGTTGGAACTCAATGACCTTTAAGGTCCCTTCCAACCCAAACCATTTTATGATTCTATGATTCTAAATCTGAAGAACAAGATAAAAAGGCAATAGCAGTGCAAGCAGAAAGTGCTATATCACAGAAGTGGTATGGAGTCATCATTTAGAACAATAGCAGTTAGTCTCTGTACCTGTTCAGTTCATGGGCTCGCTGCTGGAATTGTCAATAGTCATTACTTGGTCCCTCAGGAGGAGACTAAAACCACCATTCTGTGTATCACCACAGAGCAGTTACAGGGTATCTGCTATTGCACCAGATTAGATTCACCCAGAAGTGAAAGGGTCCCTGTTTCTTAATAAACCCCCTGTCAAATTGCTCAATATTTCTTTAAAATTAACACATAAAATGGGCCTACTGATATGACATGTATTTCTAGCATTACTAATACACATGAGCCTCTTCAGTTGCATCCTCCTCATGGCCTATAAATGGCTCTCTGTGTGTATATAGCCAGATATATATACATGCATATATATATATATATATATATATTTCAGTTAACATGGAGACAAAAATGAAAACTGAATTGAGGATTATCATTGGTTTGCAGAACTTTGAGTGGATAGAGCCAGTTGGCAAAATTGTACTCACTCATCAAAGTACATGAAGTACTTTTTTTGTTTGTTTTTTAAGTTTGATAGGCGTGTCTGGGACAGTAGTTTTTGCGTAGGGGCTGGTAAATTTTTTTTAACAATTTGGCAAGACTGGAGCATATTCACAAGGGGTTTTATCATCTGTGACAAATATCTGGATAATATTTTTCATTTTAGAAGTAATGCAAGTATGATTCAGGTCAAAGCTACCACTGTAAGATGAGCATTGCCTTGCATGTTATTTAACTGTCTCAAAATGCCATGAAGGCAAGAGTACAACAAAACAAACTGATGCCACACACCAGCAGTTGGTTGCGTGCACTGTACTGACTAAAGCAGTAGAAGGTGGTCTCACACGTGTTTTTGAGACTGACATACACCACTGCATTTATGGCATTTCGTGATTCTTCTTTGCCTTTCACATTAATGAGTGGTAGGCCACACAGTACCACATGTGCTCCGCTCACTACAAGATGCTACATTCCACCCTTCTCAGATGTAGTGAGCATTAAAGTTTCCTGCATCTGTGAAATTTGGGAAAACATGAAATACAGGGACAAAACATTTTATGTTTTACTCCCTTGTGGCTTCTACCCACAACATCTTTCTCAGGTAACAGAGAAAAATCACAGGAGTAAACAACCCAAACGCAGAAGGAATGGAGATAAGCACAAAGCAAACTCTGCCTCTGAACTGTTGCGAAAGCAGGAACTGAACCAATGATCTCCTGTGCTCCTTCTGTGAGGATATATGAGCAGGGCAGCTATATCCATAAAAGTGAGTGTCTTTCTTCCCTGCCAGCCTGTCTGAAGCAACTCCCAATGGAACTACCATGCAATTCTTGGTCATTGTGTCAAAAGTGTAAAAGAAAAAGACTATTAGTTGTCTTCAGCTGCCACTCCACACTGAGAAGGAAAGCACTCAGGAGTGGTCCTTAGCAATGTGATCTAAGAGCTCCAAGAGAAGAACCAAGTGAAGAGCCTGTACTTCTGACAACTGTGACGGGGCTGCATGGCTTGTTCTCCCTGTCCAAGAGGTTGAGAGGGGTAGCAGAAAACAATCCCTGCCCTAACTCAGGGGTAGTCCTCAGAAACTCAGCAAGCTGGAGCTCCCTGATCTGCCTTTCTCTTACATGCGTTACACACATGTAGAGAAGAATGGAGCCAACAACTTTATGGCTGGGGACTGGTGTTTAATGCAGACTGAAGAATGTGGAGAGGTCTATCATTATCCTGTCCCCTGCCTAGCAGTTAATTCTGTCCCTGCCCCCTCTTGACTCCACAATTAATCCTTTGGCCCTAGTCCAACATCAATTCTGCCTCAATTCTTTTTAAAACTTTAAAATTGTAAAAAGAAGCAAGAACGTAGGGAGAGCTACACAAGAGCTATGAGGTCCTGTAACCTTCTGTTGACTAATGCTGTGGGAAGAACAATGTGTTACGAAAGTTCTCAATCACATCTGTGTCCTGATGTATTTTAAGCCTTTCTTGTTGATCAATACTCAGAAATGAGGCAGGAGGTGTACTTTGGATCAAGAATCAGACCGTATTGGGAGCAAACCACAACAGGGTTTGATTTTGTGATAGCTTGGACACCTCATGAGTTATACTTGACAAATAGAAGCTGTGTGAAATGCAGCCCTGAGAACATAGTGTACCAAGACACACTGCTTCAGGGCTGAGAGTTCAATGCAGTGTTTTACTTTTTTCATTAGATCAGGGACTGAAGAACTGGGTTTGATTATAAAATCTTTAGGACCAAGACCACCCAGTTGTTTGTACCATGCAATGGTACAACTGTACCAATGTACAAATGTACCAATACTTCAGCAGAATCTTAGTCTGACTTGAGCCTCAAGGTGTACTATTAAACAAATTAGTAACACAAGAGTCAGTATCACAATCATGTTGATGTGGAAGATGTTTATTTTCTATCCCTCAATAATGTCTCATGGTTCTTAGTAATATTGCAAGTTATCATCCTTGCTCTGGAAACATAAGGACAGACCTTGCATGCACATTATTTTTGTGTGTCCTGCCCACCTCCGTTAAATGTCTCTGCATTCCCTTCCTCAGAGAGATTTTAAACTGCCTGCAAAAGGTAACAGAAAGTCATTGCTGGGTTGCAGCCAGTTGAAATAGTAGAAAAGTTCTTCAATAAATGCACCACAAAAAGAGAAACAAGTTGTGGTAGGGCTGGTCCTCAAGCAAGCAGTCTCCCACCCAGCTGCTTGCTTACCCGCTCACTCACTTCCCCCTGTCCCCCAGCAGGACAAGGGGAGAAAAGAGGAAAAACAGGGAAGAGAAAGAGAGGGAGATCGCTTACCAATTACTGTTGCAGGCAAAACAGACTCAAATTGGGAAAATTAATTTATTGCCAGTTACAATACTACCTGATTCAGGTAGTGTGAAACAAACCCAAGAAAAACAAACATTTATACACTTAAAGAAAACACTTTTCCTCCACCTTTTCCAGGTTCAAGGTTCCAGCACCTCTCTTCCCCTTCCTTGTTATCGACACAGGTTACACTCAATCTCTGCAGCGAGTGAGGCACTGGGCACCCCCTGCTTCCTTCTCACTCTTTTCCTCCTCCATGGGCTGCAGGGAACATGTGCTCCACCACAGACCACCTTCTTTGGACTTGGTGTTTCCTCTGTTGTTTTTCACTCTTTTTAGTCTCTCCTCCTCTCTCTCAATTTCTTTGTTCTTTCTTAAATATGTTTCCCTGAGGTGCCACCATCTTGGCTGCAGGACTTAGCTGTGCCCTGGGGTAGGTTGGCTGTAACTGGCTGGAACCAAATGTGTCCAACATGGGGCAGCCACAGCCACCCTCACAAAGGCCACCACTACAGCCCCCTGAAGCTGTCCCATCAAGAGCAGCAGTGGTCTTTTGTAGGTATCTCACCCAACCAGCAGAGAGCGTGGCTGAGGAGAACCACCAGAGGGTCATGATGGAAGAAGAGGAAACCACTCAAATGTAGTGGCAACACTTGAGCTATTGGGAGGGAAGGGGCAGGATAGACAAATTTCCAGTCATATTGGGGAGCGGGCTGCAACTGAAGCAGGTGAGAAAAACATCTCAAACCTCTCAAGACTCTACTTTCTCAGGGCCTTAGACCATACCAGAGCCTGATGCCTGGCAGGAATGCAGCTCTCAGGTTTTGAATCGCAGTATGGGCCAGGGTCTGCTGGGCTGGTCTGCAGCAATGACTGCAGCTACCTTGTAGGCCCTTTTTCAGTGCTGGGACCAGCTTGAGGTTTCTCAGCTACAAAGCAGGACCAAAGCCCCCGTGCAAGGCCTCCACACACAAATACAGCTGCGTGTGAAGCAGAGCTGCAGACACACATAAATGTATCAAATATAGTAACACCTGCAGAGGTGCATAAGTTCCAAAGCGACTGGATGACTTTAACTGCAACTAGAGGAAGTAATAAGAGGGCATAAAGACAACACAAGAGAAGATGAAGAAATTCAGAAGTTTTTTCTGAAGCCACATACAGAAAACAGTGCCACAGGAGGGACTAGCAAAGGCAGGGCACCAACTTGCCTAAAATAGCAGTATTGAAGTACTGAATTAGAATTCTAGAGAAAGGCAGAGCAGAAAATGAAGGGGAGCAATAGTCTATTAGTTCTTTTCAGTCCATCTAATATGAGCATAGGCTTAAGAAAACAAAACAAAACCTCTAGGGGATTCTTCCATCTAGGAATTCAAGCCTTGAAGCAAAATCTGCTTTTCTGTCTTTAGCAGATCTCTTTGCTGTCCCACTTCTTTCTCCTATTCTAATGTTTAATTGGCTTCAGCAGAGATGATCTATTGCTAGTTTTGTGTCATGCCCTTGCCAGTAACTCCATGGGGTCTGAGCTTCCTCCAGTCATCTCATGCTCTTATTTAAAATATTTTAACTGGAAAGCTTAGATAACCGCATTTCAGAGACTACCATTTTGCAACAAAATTCCATCTGGGCAACATTAGGTCCACTAACCATAGTTGGAGTGAAAAATAATCTTGCCTTCATGTTGAGTCTGTACAGCTTCAGCTAAACGTGATTTGGAGTGGGATAACTTGCTACTAATGAGCACAGTACTGACAGCAGGAAAACTATCTTTTAAGAATCCAAATTTCAAAGCACACTTCTTGGCAGACGGGTACTCACTTTCTATTTCTTGGGAAGGTTTGAGTCTTTCTCCAAAATCATACTACTCTTTGGAGAAATGATAGATTTTTTGGAGTTTCTAGGCTTTAGGAAGGACGTAGATGAAGCACCTGTGTACAGAAAGAAAATTAAAATTATAGGAAACTGAGTGGTTTTACTATTACATAGTGTTATTGCTAGCCCTACTTCTAAATTGAGTTATGTAGTGAACAAACAGGTCACAATATCTTTAGGGAAGAGCTAAGAGCATTTACTCAGCTCAGGAGGGTGAGGCAATGCTCTTACATCCCCAAAAAATAGGATTGCCATGCCACGTGCAGAATGAAGAAATAGCCATATTCGTCTCTGCAGGTGGACCTGTGCAGTAAAGACAATACTTATACCCTACAACTCTTAATTTTCCCTTTCTTAGAAAGCCTATCAGTCACGAGTAAGGTGCAGGGAGCAACTCTTCTGCAGAGAGCATAAGAGGGGCAGGGATTTATGTACACAGCTTCAAAGGAGAGCAAAGTCAGTCCTTATGCTGAGAGAATTTCACCTAAATTATAAGCTTGTCCTCCTGAACTACAGAACTTTGTTAAAAACCTGTAAGGAATGATGATGAGTTGTTCTCCAGATCATCTTGCATTTTAAGGTGTATTCTCTCCTGCTCCAAGGCTTCTATATACTTGGAATACGACCAGGAAGCCTGTAGGAACCATTAAAAACCATCAGCCTCCAGACCATATCACTGATAGTTCCTGGTCCATTTCAACAGTGAGACAAAAAAATTGTTTGTTATATCCCTGTTATTGAATAATCACAATTATCAAGACAATGCTGGAATTGTGGGAAAAATACTATTGCTGCAAATAAGCAAATCTCAAAACACCATGAAATGCCACAGGAAGAGCCCTAAGGAATACGAGCAGTGGTCAAAGTGTGATTTACTCTGCATCGCATGATATAGCTGGGATTATGTGGTTGCACAGATTCCCCATTATGTTACAACAGTGTCAATTCAGCTATGAATGATCCCTCAATATGCTCAAGGTCACATGTCTATTCTTCCTGTTTCTCCAATAAAATTACCTTTTCACAACATGAAAGTTGTTCTGGAAAAATACTAAAGATCTATTTTCCGACGGATTTTCTATCCAAATACCTAGATATCCTAAATAAGTTCAGCTCCAGTTTTTGACATATCAGCAGAACACAACTCAAGCCTGAACCAAATTCTTTCTGGATATGAATTTCACAAGTAATTAAAAGCTTCTTATTCCAGAACTGAACTTCCTTCTCTTCAGTTTATCTTTAAATAAAGGTTGTTTTTAAAATCTACACACCTAAATGGCTTAATATGCAATTAGACATTAATACTACTCAGAACCTAAGTCTTAAAAAAATTAACAAAGAAAGAAAAAAAAATTATCACTGTCAGGTAGATAAACTTATGACAGCAAAGTTAATTGTAGAAGAAAGAACAGTTATTGAATGAAGCACCATGTGACAGCAGTATTCCAAAGCAAACTCAAACTTCCTATTCTCCCAAGATCATTTTATCTCTCTTGATGATGATATCTGTAGCAACATTTTTATTACTCACCTGCAACCCATATCCTTCTGAAAATGGTGCTGATCCTGTCTCCGCACTAATCTCATCTACCAAAATACTGCTGATGAGTTTTGTCCCCACTTCTTTAACCTGACAATAATAAGAATTCATAATTAGATGTAAATGATAGTTACTGAGCTAAAGTAAAAAGTAAAATCTGACAAAGCAGAAGTTGTATTGGAGATGAGATAGTGTCATATGCAGTAATGTTTTGTAATGCCCAGCTTCTTAATTTATTATGTTGGTCATAATGAAATATATCAGAAAATACTGGGGTTTATTTCATTATTTCTGTGTCCTAATTGGAGTTTTTCTGACCCCTACACTTCTGTCAACTTCCTTTCAGATTCAATACCTACTCCAAAATATAGCTAAGCGAGAGTCCAGATCTGCAACAAAGCACATTTTAAGGACAGGGAGGCCTTTGTGATCCTCTAATTTGGCCTCAGGTAGAAATGTAGAACGTAGGATTGTCATGACTAATTCCAGCTTGATCCAGTAGTTGTGAGTGAACTACAGTACACATGGTAGGAAAACAGGCAATCTGATTTAAAAAATTTGCAGTGAAGGATAAGGCATTGTAACCCTTGATAAACTGCTCTGATGATTAACCCTTTGTCATTTTCATGTTGGTTCAGTGTTTTACTAAGGCTGCAACTTTGCACAATCTGTTTGATGATCCCAGAACTCTAAGAACATTTATCAATTGTCATATTTAGCCTCATGTAATTAACCCCACAACATCCCCATGAGGTGAGTAACATAACCTTCCCATGTTGCAAATGAGAAAGTGAAAAAAAATGAGGTCACATTGTTCCCAAGTTACTCAAAAAGTCCTTGAAAGATATGAAAAGGATCAGAATATCTAACTTCCTTGCTTTCGAGGTGCCTTGTCTTTCCTCATTATTCTTGCTGTCCTAGGTGACTTTTAGGTATAGAACTGGCCAGAAGATGTTTATCTTCTCTCCAGAAGCAGGCTTACTAACTTCTGTGGCACACTAAATTGATGGAACAAGGGTGCCAAAGCAAATAAAGCAGTAGTGTGTATGCTAATATACTACAGTTTATGTTTGCTAGCTTTCTCAATGAGAATGGTGAAGTGAGTGAGGTCTTTAATAATGCCTTATCATATCAAGTTAGGCAACATTATGGCAATATCATATCACATGACAATACACCACTTACTAACAAATAAGTTTACTGCTAAGAAGCTTAAAGAGGGAAACATGGAAAAGGAAAATTAATGCTTTTTTTGGTTTTACCAAAATAGGTTTTCCATGCTAAGGGCATGGAAACAATAAGTACAGAGTTACAGTGTAAGTTGGAACTATTTTGTACACTTGAAAGCAAAACATCCAAAAATCTATTTTGAAGGTAAAATGCAACTGGGTATACAACAAATTAAAAATACTGGCATCAAGGCAGTCTGCAAAATGTAACTAATGATATTTTTTAAAGTATGTAGCATGTGCATCTAGCAGTTAACAAGGGAACAAGGCTACAGACAAGCCAAAGATGAGCCCATAATGCTGTGCCCCACTAAGGGCAAGTATGTGAAAACAGAGAAGTAAACCACACTCTCCCCAAGGCAATATCTTTTAAAACAACTACTTCAGCTCAGTTCTTAAGCAATCACACTATATTTAATGTGCAAACTTATTTCACACTCTACCTACCAATCCCTGCCTTCCAGACATCGAGCTTAAAAGAGGTCTCTGCATTGTACAGTGCTTGCATGGCATTCCTCACAGTCAGCCACTCCTCCCCTGCATCGAGTCCATTGCCAGGAAGCCTTCAATAGCATTCACCCCATGAATAACAAATAGGCACACTCAAAAAATATTGACATAGTCAAATAATAGCAAGTCATGCATCATCATCCAGTGAAAACCTCCTTGACTGCCCATTTTTTTTAAATTATACTACATACATACAAGTCCAACCCTTGTCCAGTCGGTTCAGAAGGTGAGGTGAGCCCACGTAGACTGGGCACCCAAGGGACAAATTTGTGAGAAGGGAGAAAGCAAAATTCCTCTCCTGGACTGTTCCATTTGACAAAAATCCAAGATGGCAACTGATTTGTGGGGGAGAAAAAAATATAAGAAAAAAATATAATTTATAACCCTTGCCAGAGCTTTCCTCTCCATCAGCATGAGCCTAGTGGGGCAGAGGAGCAGAGACATTATTTTAAATGCCAAGAAATCGTCACCTTCTAAAGTTGCCAAGTGAACCTGCTATCGCTTATGTTGGATGAGTCTTATCAGTATCCTTCAGGGATACTGAATCATTTGAATAGTTACGTTGTCACTGAGGGGACAGAAATCTCAGACAAGAGAACACGGAATGGCAAATTCTTTAAACAATAATAGAGAGGGAGAAACGTTTCAAAAACTTATCGGCTCCACCTATTCTTTCAAGAGACTTTAAAAGGTAACTGGTTTACTGATAACATTTTGTGAGAAGAATAGTCTGCAAACTGTTTACTGAACTGCATTCTCTGCCTGTCACTTTCTAAAATTTCTTACCCTATTTCCCGGCTTCGAAGGGTAATTCACCATTCCCATTTGTTACCCATAAAAGTTAGGCTTTTGCCCTCCTAGCCAAGATTTGCTCTTTACTTCCTTGATCTTAATCAGAAATCTTATAGACAGGCAACAAACAGATGGAAAAAATAAGCCTGTGAAAACGCAAAAGTGCATTACTTTGAAATATTGCATTCTTGCACTATAAGTATTGCCAATGGCCTTGCCAGACATATCTGTATGGAGGCAACGTGCTTTGGAGAAAGGAACAAGAGTTCTTGGATTTTAGACTCCACTTGACATTGGTGTGTGGCCTTGAGTAACACTTCGCTGGTCCTCAGTTTTCTTGTGTCTAAAAGAGGATAACAATGTGTACATGTTCTTACAGACATATATGTCTTTATCTGTCCAGGTACTCATGTGGTTCTCATCACAAGTAACATCTCAACACATGTGTACATGGTATTTAAAATATGCAAAGGTCTTTTAATGCTACTTTTGATAGTTTGCAAGTCCAATAATTCCTCTGCCTTTAAAGGAATGTTCTCTCCTCAAAGCTAGCCAAACAATTACATTTTGTAAAAAATAAACTTTTGCAAAGCCTATAATCAATAGGAAAAAAAAAATCATTATATTTTAATAATAAAATTCCAAGAAAAACAATTTTACAAGCAAGCATTCCGATGTAGAGGTCACAGTTCTGTTAATGCACTGAAACTGTCTGGAAACTCATTGGGAACAGTCTAACAATTTCACTGTCAAAGCTGAGAAATATTCAAGAAAAGACAAAGACTATACAAAGCAATTAGCACATAATTTATTTTTTTTTTTTAAATAATGTGCAGAATTTTCAAATGCTCCTTCTGAAAAATAGATATGAAATCTGCCTTGGTTGGTTTTTCTTTCAATAATGACACAGGACTGTAAATTCTAAAATAGGACAGTATATAATGAAAGTGCCAACAGGTCTATTTCCCTTTGTACACATGGCCCGTACATAGATTTATTTCTTTTTTAATGCAGCCCACTCTTTTGCTCTTCTCTTGTCACAAACGATGACTCAAACACGTTTTCCCCTCTGCTTAATGAAAGGAGTATTCCATTGACTCATGTGCTTCAAGTTAAACGCATGTATGTGCATTGGCAGGATTGGGAATTAATTGTCGTCGGACGGGGTTGCATGTAAAGTCTGAATTCTAAGAAGAAGATTTCAGTAGCTTGGGATCAGGCTGTGAAAGGGATATTTACATTTTTGCATGTTTGTTTATGAAGGAGTTTTTATACAGTTTGTCAGCTATTACCTGAAACTTTGTGAGCCTTACCTCTGGTGTTTTGCCTTCCTTCTTTTGCAACTTTTTTTCCTTTTTTTTCTCCAAGGCAAGTAGAATTTTGTCACTAGCCAAATTGCTTCGAAACTTACAAAACTTTGGCCAAAATTTAAACAGAAGAGCAAAAATAGTCATCTGCACAGAAAGAAAAGAGAGTCAGTCTTGACCATATTAATAAAACAGAGTTTACTGTAAAATAAAATGTTTTTTACCGTGAGAATGAAATAACTATTTCTTTTTGAATACACAGCCTTGTTCCTCCCACGTACTGTGTCCTGACATTTCAGCCCAGCTTTGCTCGGCACATGCTTTTCATCAGTGTGTTTATTACTGGTGAGAAATCTTCCTAAAACACAGTTAAAAGGCACTTTCTTTTTTTATATTTCCCTAAACAATTGTTTGCATTAATGAAAACATCCATCATTTTTTACAAGTATTCCTGATAAAATATACACCAGTCGAATTGCTTTTGCACAACTGTTCTGCTCAAGTATTTCAAATATTCAGTTCATTAGGGAGAGGGGTTTTTTTCCCTCCTTAAGAGAAAGGAAATACTTTTTTGCCTCTGGAAAGGCTCTTAAACCACATTACAGATCTATGAGCAAATCTTGGATAATTTTTAAATGATATAATCTCTCACAGGGTCTTTTTTGAACTAGAATAAGAAAAACAATTTTAGAAAAGCAAACAGAGGGGCTCAGTGAATTCTGTTGCTGCACATACTAAGGCTCACGTTTTTCAATTTAGATGTTTAATTCTCACTGAGAAACTTGGCTTCAACGGAGCTGAGCATGCTCAGCACCTCACCACTTCTGACACAACAGACTTGAAAGTGACATGTGAGTCACTGTCATGTTCTAGTCACAGCTTTTTGGCCAAGTTCTTCCCTTGGTTTTGTGCCATGTTTCTAGAGCTCACAGGCTGAAATGAGAATCCATATTTCTCTTAGGACCTGCATGAGCCCTGTTCTCTGACAAACCATTCATCTCTTGTGATCCAAACACTTTATGGACTCACAGCTGATGTTTAAAGGTGTTGGTGGCAATTTTATAGGGAAAAAAGAGGAACTAGTTTTCTTGGGTTTATAAGATAAGTCAGGGAAGACAGTAAAGAGGAATAAGAAAATAGTAAGCCTGTAGTAAAGGTTCAAAAATTGCTGTTCAGTCTGATTAATACAAAGATGAGAGAAAATTTCCTACAGCCACTTAATACAGACTTTCCGTAATATGAAAGGGAAAGACATTAGGTTAAGCTGTCTCTGTGCTTTACTCACATCTGCATTTTTTTTCATAAACTACAAAACCTACAAACTCTCTAAGTATTAATTACTTCTCTGACATTAAGCAAATGGTAAAGAAGAAGCAATTAAAAACGCAGACAGAATTCATTTCTACTGCCAGACTTCCTAACACAGACCTGGATAACACCTTTCCAGGATCAGATAGCTGTCAGAGATTGTCCAGTTTATTGAGCAGTAAATAGCTGAAGCCTCTCTGTCATCTCCACCATACAATCTTCATTGAAATGCATTACTATAGTGTTCTCCTTCATGCCCAGGCTTATGTATGGAATACAAATTGCCACATAAACAACAAAGACTGTCCTTAAAATCAGGTACAGACTCTGTAACAGATCTCTGTTACCGATTCTCCCAGCTTCTTACCTGTGCTTCTCTAAAAATGTAAGGTCCTAGTTCTTTCCTGTGCTCCAGAATCTTCTTTGCTTGTTCAGTTGGGATGTCAATCTGCAAAGCTGGGGGTACAGCAGAATTAATAAAGCAGTCGATAATAGCTGTGATCTTTTTCTGGACTGTGGCATCATCACAATGAGAATGGCACAAGTCCTGAAAGATGAAAAATAGCATTTTCAGTCAATGGAGAGAGAGACTCAGACCCTTTACAGGGGCCCAGTGATCAAAGAGTAGTAGTCATACAAAAATAATTATACAATAGATTTTTTCAGTATGTAGGGCAAAATTCTTATAGCAAATGTGCACAGTCAAAGACATAGTTAAGACATGAATGGGACTTATGGTTTGCAAATGCAGACATATAGCAATTATTGCTTTGAGGTGATAATCTGTGCCTGTGTGTTGTGATGGAACAGAATAGTTTTTATCCTGCATTCAGTCTAAGTACATTAGACTGGCAACTATGAGTGATTTCTGAAAAGAGAAACACACCTACAGGTGTAAAGTGCATTGGTTTTCACAATGAGCCTGCTATGACTAGCATAGTCATAAAGTAAGAAATGCTCTAAATACTCCAAGAAAAGAGGGAAACTATTTAAAGGGTACAAGGTATTATAACCAGGAATGTTGGCACAGGAGAGGACAATTTCATCTACCAGTACAATCTTCTATTTGTTGAAATCTAGTCTCCCCGTTCATTAAGATTTTCTAGTTTCCCAAAAGGCTCAAAGTTTGAAATAATTCTGTGCAAAACAAAATAAAAAACAAACCTGGACTTACAAGGGTGAGAACTTCAAGAAAAATTGGGGGGTTCTATTTTTTTGAATGTGATCCCATTCTTCTTGTAAAACCTGTTATTACTGTGTTTTCACACTCGGATGATACTACCATTGGATTTTGCCAGGAGAAAAAAAATAATTGAAAGAACTTCCTTCAAATGCTTTGAAATACAAACTTTCCATTTATCCATAAAGAAATTTTTATAACACTAGAAGATTATCACATACTTATCCTAAAGACGAAATGAGGACTCTGGAGGATTTTCAGGAAGAGCGTGTTCTAAATGAAGAATTTGCATTTAGTTTTGGTATAGGAGGCTAGGTATTTACTTTGCAAAGAAATTAAAACCAGAGTTTTTAACCAGAAATGTGGTATGTGAAAGAGCTGGCTTGTTTTATTGTTTTATTATGGATACTTTTTAGTTTTGTGAAGGAAAAAAAAGAATGATAACAGCTACAATGAGGAAAGTAAGGCAATACAAAAACATATGCAATGTATCCTAAGAACATATTATGGCTTCCTTTGCTCATCTAACAGAGAAGAAAAGGCAGAGAGCTTAAATGGGGAAGACAAACAAGCCATATGATATCAAGAGGGGTGAGACATGAACATAGAGGAACAGATGGAAATGATCCACAGAGTCATATTTCTTCATATTTGTTTTAAAAAAAATAATAATTTGTTTTTTGATTGTCCCAAGATGTGCTGCCAGTTTGATGGGTTACAAGGAGCAATGCAGTCACTGACTCTTAAAGGGATTTGTGTCTAAACTGATGGCACAATAGGGCTCAGACAATGCAAGTGTGCACTGTGCAAAGCACTGCCCATGTCTTCCAGTTCAGCCTGACCCACAACATTCCTACTACTACAGCCCTTTGCGTCTATAAAGAGTATCAACTGCCAACTATGACAAATTGCGTGCATGTAGAAATATGGCCAGATTGTACTTTTTCTTGATAAGAAGACAAATAAAATTAATATAAGTGAAGGAGGGAGGGCGGGAGATAAAACAGTGAAGGTTTTCTTCAAAGACCAGATCTACAAAGAAAACAATCTAAACTACACTCCGCATTAATTTGCAAAAAGTTTCCATTTCCATCACAATGCAGTGATGAAGAGTCACAAATCTGAAAAAACCATCAAATATTTTGAGAAGGATTTATGTTCGGGAACTTCAAGTGTCTTCATGCCAAGTTTCTAGTCTAAGCTAGTCACTCTGTAACCAAGAGAGAGACAGCAGCAGCTCCAGAGAGCATTTCAGCTGACAATTCCTCTCTTGGGGATCAGAGATTCTGTGAGGAGGAGAGATTGCCCCTGGAAACAGAGAAGCTAAAGCAGACCCCAAATTCAAATGTGTAAAACTAAACAGTGAAAATACACCCAGATGCCTGCAGCAGGATCTCCAATTGCTACTGCAGCATCACCTGTGTTTACCTCCTGATTTCTGAGCATGATAGCTAACCTCATGCTCCCTGCCTGCCACGTGCACACAGGCTTTGTTCAAGGAGGCCAGTCTCCAAGCTCTGGACTCTGGTAGCACTTTTGCATCAGCAGCAGCCCAGAGGCAAAAGGAACAACTGAAAGGTCCGAGTTGTCCTGCACTCAGTCCAGGGTGCTACTAGGAGGCTGCAGTGTGATTTAAAGCCTCCCTTCAGAATTTTCCCATTATGTTTCATCCCACACAAACAGCAATTTCACAAAGGGAAAAAGTTGTCCTAATTTTAACTGGGGGATAGGCTGAAATTCCCTATCACGTTATACCTTGGCTGCATCCTCAGCTGCAGTCAAATGTGACTGTAGAGAGTGCAAGGGAGCTGGGGGCTGCATTGTACATATAAGCTTTTTGGAGTAAATACTCTCATTACATCTGTACATTTGATTAAATTTTAAAGATTTCTTTCATTTTTGAGGGATTAATAAATTCAGCAATAATCCCGTTATTGAACAGTATGTAACTATAAAAACAGAATTAACATTTTAATGATTGCATATTTTCTACTGCTCAACAGATGTATACCAAAATCTGGGAATTAGCTTGTTAGTAGTGTCTCTTTAGAGACTCAGAAGAATGTTACAGTTTGAAGAAATGTAAAGAAATATAGGCATAATACAGTCAAGTCATTAAAAATAGCTACCCTTAAGAAGTGAGAATTTTTATCAAAAAAAAAAATGGTTTAAACAGTGAAAGAGGTTTTACTACAAACAAGAAAATGCCCAGAGATATTCTTGTCAAAATTCTCCTGATATGCAGAAATGGATGCATTTGCTTACAAATTGAACAATATCCCCCTTGCTCCATTTTACCACCGTACCTTATACTTCTGTACCTCTTGCCAAAAGAGCACTCCGTTCTCCAGTAGGTCTCCTTTCAGTGACACAAAGCGTTGAAACTGATTTGCTGTCACTGGGTTCAACAGTGCTTTGCGGAAAGCAATTATTTCACCAGATGAAGAGACACACTTATTGTCCACATGCTGTCAAAAGAAGAAATAAATGCACCAAATAAACTTTGTTTCAAAAAGCAATAACAAAGGCATTAATTAGTGTAAGCTGTCTGATTCTTATCTTTGCACTGACCCTAACTTTCAGTAGTTTATGAGTTTATGACATGGATACAATAGAATGTGGCAAGGTTTCATTTCTTTCTTTCCTTCTTTTTTCTTTTTTTTTTTTTTTCAGTTTGGTTTGGGCAACATTTTTTGGAAGACGTGATGGGAGAGGAAATGACTGACAATGATTTAGACCATATGACTACATACTATAAAGTATGGAAACAGCTATTGTTATTGATTATGGCAACAGGCTACTTTTCTAGAGAACAGTTTGAGTTTTGTGCAAACAAACAACAAAGAAAAAGGAACAGAGAAACCACATAGCTTAAAGTTGTAAAATGCTTCTGACAGGGATCTCACCAACAAAATGAGCTTTGAAATGTGTTGCCATGATCACCAACAGAAGCTGGGGAGTTTGCTCTCTGTGGAATAAAGCTACCAATAGCAAAACAGAATTTAAAGTCATTGAGACATTTTGGAAATCCTCATGCTGCAAAGCACAGAGCAGTAGGCAGCCAGGAAAGGGTGGAGAAAGAAAGATGGCTTATGCAGGGACGGTTTGTTTGAAATGAAGTTCAGGCTGGCCTGCCTTCCTGAACAAACAGTTCTTGTGCTGTCACTGAGGAACAAGCCAAACAACCCCCTCTTTGTTATCAGATGGATGAATGAAAACAATCTTCTAACAGTGGTATAAAACTCTTGAAGTCCTGGAGGGATGTGGTGTTGTTCAATGGTCGCTATGGGACAGAAACATTTTTAATTGCTGCAGACAGTCCTGGAAGTCTAATTTGATTCTAAGCTGAAGGTCTTTGCAGCTTCTCTTACAAACAGGGGTTACATTTAGCATCCTGCTGCAGAGCCTGCCAGGGATGAGAGCTTACACCTGAGAGAGCGGGAGCAGTGGTTGTCCAAAGGGTCCTTTGGTTAAAATAAAGTCAGCTCAACTTAGACAGTAAGGTGGCATCTTCTCAGCCCTCCTCCGATTCTTCAAACATGTTCTATCCCCTGTGGCCTGGTTTTAGACAACTTTTGGGAAAAATTATTTCTGGGGCATATTCATGATGGGAAGAAAAAAACAATGCTCTCATCCCTAAACTACTATATGAACACTACTTATTTTATGGGTCAACAACCTTGAACCAGAACATGGAAAATAACCATCTTCCTGACAAACAGACAAAGGGAAAACTCAGTTAACAGAACCCACATGCACTTTGGATCTCTTTCGAGCTAATGGTTTGCATGGATAATTGGTGACCGGGTCTCCAGTTTGATTTCAACAGACAATAAAAGTTCAACTGAATAAATGTACACAACTTGTATATTGGCAATCACAAAGAGTTCACTGCTCTTCAAGAGGAAAAAACTGGCAAACAGCTGACGAAATGTATTATTACAAAGGTTTAAGATGTTTAAAATTGATATTATCTCAGTGCTGTAAGATTAAAATGCAATTCTAAATGAAACAGATACTGTGAGATATGATTAAACCTGCCCACTCCACTGCATACTTCACATTCCCTTTTGTGTCTGCACGTAATCCACTCGCAATAATAAATAAACTACCAGATGCTGGAATGAACAGCTTGTCCCAATAAGTCCACTGCATGAAAAATACAGATAAATGTGAATTAAAGGTACAATACCAGTTTGAGCAGGCTTAAGAGTGCTCCAAAGTCCAGGACAAGAAGCATGTTTTTTTCAAGTATGACCTCTCCAGCCAGGAAGGGAAAGAAATTTACCGTGAACACCCAGCAGGGAGCTAAATTCACCAGTAATGTGAGTAATCAGTCCACTGTAGCCAATATAATCATGCCCACTTTTGACAGCATTACATTTGGGCCTCACACAGTCAGCAGGGAAATTGTGAAGGATGTGCAAGGTCCAAACAGAAAAGATAATGAAACGGCAGATACAAGGGACACGGTAAACCTCACTTGCCTTCCACATCCTAGTTGTCTTCTGTTTTTGGCGTGGAAGATCTTCAGTTATGTCCTTTATCTACGGTTGAACAAAAGATTATCATTGCATCACTGTTCATGTTTTATTTTCAGCCCTCTAATGACTGAGACCACAGTGTTAGAATAGTTGATATGTTTTCATTTGGATCTTTAAATTTGAAATTTGCTGTGGACCGACACTGAACACCATCCCTTGCTCAGCTATAAATGAGCATGTGCTCATTAACACTGGGAAGTTAGAAAAGACAAAAGGCAAAAGCAGTCAAACTGCACTCTTCCACTGGTTTACCTTACCCATAATGTTACAAGGGACCAATTCTGTTTGGAACAGATTTTGGTTTATAAATTTTTTTCTATGAAATGTTTTTAGTTCCTTTGGACAGCTGTATCAGAAATACAGGCTTGATCCTGCAGCTTCTTTGTAGCAAAAATACACCTCAAATCAAGGGCAGATTTTCTGAACAAGGACTACATAGCATGCCCACAGTGTTTGGCCACTGTGAAATATGAAGCCAAGTAGAGAATGTCATCTGGTTTCATTTCTTCTAAAATACGTTCTTCAAAGGACCTTTTCATCCTCTGAATTTGCAGTAAGAAATAGAAAAGAGCAGTCAGACATAAATGGAGTTAGGAAAAGACTAAGAGCTCATTATAAGTATGTATTTCCTGTAAACTGTTTATTAGAGTTGAATACAGCATTTTCCAAGCTGCGTGGGCTGCTCTCCTGCCAGCACAGTGCAGCAGGTGCAAGAGGAGGCATGAGCTGGCTCCCAGACCTGGAAGCGACTTTGCCTTATCACGTGGGTTTGTGCCACAGCTCGTAAATGAAATGGAGTTCAGCTAAAAAAGGGCAGAGGGTTACAAAATTTTGTTTTAACATAATCATTATTAAAATGACAATTTGCCGTATCAGAACCTGTAGTTTTCAGATTGTTTAGTGCTCCGAGCTCAATGAAAAGGATCCAGTTCAAATGCACTTCTGACAGCCTTATTGATGTTTAAAAGGTCATTAAAAATGAGTTTTATGAATCAATGCAGTCTGCCTACGTGTCTGCTTAGTGGAACTATCAAGTTTCCTTCTGCTGTGACACTTGCATTTCAGAGCTTTTGTGGAAGTGCAAAAAGTCTTTTTGCATCTGTCTCCAGCAGGACGATCTCCCTACACAGACTCCAGCCACACAGGCACTCTCATAAAAGGCATATGTTAGCTCTGCCCATTCCTCAGTCTTTCTAATGAGCCAGCAGGAGGTGAAAGGCTTCTCATCCCCAATTTTCTGGCAACTTTCTGAAGTAACCAATTGGAAACAAGGCTTGTAGCAGTTAACCTCCCCACTCAGCAGAATTTCACAAGTCCTGAAGTCATTTCTGCATGCGTTGCAGCTCCAGATGGGAGAATATGGACAGCCTAAGAGAGACAGAGAGAATACAGCGTGGAAAGCCCATTCATTTGCTTGTGTTCTCATCCCCTTGGCCAAATCCTTTACACAAAGTAGCATTTCTTCTGGGGTCAAGTATATGGCTAGGGTGGATTGGTATATGGGGAGTACAGCATTCCCCATATTCAAAGATTAGTTTACTCCTCTGGCAGTCTGTCTGGTAGCAGAGCTAACACCAGCCCTTCAGATTTAGGATCTAACAATAATACTGTTGGCCAGAGTAAGCCTTCAGAGGAACTGCCTTCACAATTATCAAGCTAAATGCTTCAACCTGTACATGCTAGAGCATTTCTTTTAGTCTAAAGTAAACGTGAGCTGTAGGCTGCTTTTCCTCTGAAGCATTTTATCGCAATGGTAAATTATGGGCCAAATAAAAGACAATGCCTGGATGTGTTGCTGTTGTTAAAAAATTACCTTTGCTTGTCCCTCTGCCCCATGGTGCTCATCTGCCAGGAACAATGGCAGCCATTGTTTTTCTAATCTCTTCTGGACGGATTGCTGAATTTCTAGCAGAACCGCTGGCGAAAGTCGATCGTGAAGGATTTGTCCCCATCCTCCACCTGAACGTATTAGCTAAGCAATCCAAATACAATAACACATGACATAAACTTTTGTGTATACCAAAAGTCCTTTATATCTCTACATCCTTGATTTAGCAAAGCATGAGCTTAACTGTAAGCAGAGCATTTAATGCATGCTTACCCAAGGCTCACATGTACTTTTCATAAAAGGGTACAGATTACATTTGTCCCTACCTATAATAGAATACAGACTCTGGCAAATAATACCCCAGCTTGACCGAGTAAATTTTCTAAGCATCAAGATATATTGGAGTACCACAGCTCAGACTCGCTGTCTGTGCCTTCACTGACTTACTAAAATAGAAAGCTGGAACAAGTCACCCTGCCTGAAAGCCATTTTTACACTTTTTCTGAGATGCTTTGTGCTTGCTCTGGCTGCAGGCTCAGACCAGGGCTTAAGAGAGATGTTCTGTAAGGACAGGGGAGGAAGAGTGTGAACAAGAAGGAGGGGATCCCCACAACCAGAACAGATCCAGATTTCTGGCCAAAAATGTAGGTAAGATCTGAGGAGACAGCATGGGGAAAAGCTGGATTAAAGCTGCTGGTGGACTTTTTTTTGTCATATTCAGTTCTTTATGAACAGTTTTGTAACTGGTACCTGTTCTTGTTGTTCTCTGGTAGCTGGGCTGTTGTGTCCAAAGAAGTACTTTTTGTTTAAGTATTTGGTTTTAATGTCCTTAGATTTTTCCTCCCTTTTTTCTTTATCCTTGTGGGGCATCTTTCTGAATTGTTCAATATCTAGCCAGCACATGAGATCCATGCTACAAACAAATTTAAACAGAATGTTATTACAATATTGAGTTAATTTCATCAACATTCTAGGGAGTTATTAGTTTAACCACAAGCCACCAAAGTGTTCAAGTCCTAAATACCAGGTCAGATTGGACTGAAATTTTATGTCATTTTTGCTTTGCTAGTACCATCTGGTGAGACCATGGCACTTACTGAGCAGGCAGATCAAACACACATCTTCAGGATCTAATTTAGGGTCCCTTCTGTGGTACCCTGAAAGGAGTAACCTCCTCAATGTGCTGCTGCTAAATCCAGCAGGGACTGTGAACCAGAGCCATAGTGCAGAGCTCACAGAGGGAATGAAAAATGAAACAGATGAGAATTTGAAGCAGTACTGAGGCTGTGAGCCACCGAGAGACGAGTCGAAACCCCCTGTTCTGCCGCCTCCTCGTATCTCCTGAGAAAGGAGCAGGGATGAGAGCTGGGAACAGCAGCCCCAGAAATCACTCCTTTCTTACCCTGTGTGAAGGGCTAGAGTTTAAGTCAGTCCCCAGTCAAGCAGACAAAACCAATTTATGATAAAATTTGTTTCTAGGGCTTTTTGCGGGATGACTTTTCATAAATTACTGATTCTATAACCTATTTCATTATCTGTAGTAAGTGACAAATAATCATTTGAGTGTATGCTATCAATTTAAATTTTCTTTAATGGAAATTAATTTAATTTATATGATTGTTTTCTGATAGTATCTTATTAACTGAAGTTTTGTGAGCATTTTGATGAGGACATTCACCTCAGCAGGAAACATGAAACATTAAATTCAGACAAATCTGATTCACTTTTCCCTTCAGTTAATAAGTAGCTTTTTCAAAACATTAATCTATGAGTAAAACTTTCAAAAGCATCTGACTGATTTAAGAACAGATGTCCTCCTTAAAAAAATCTTTTGAGACCCTTACAGACCTAGGTTCTATTGAGACTGAAATTCTTTCATTCGCTAGTTCATCACAACACAAATAAGTTCACCCAAATGCAAGCGATCCAAGTTACTGTGGTTTATGGAGTTTAGGATTCCTTGGCATCTGCCTATGACAACGATCAAATACATCCATCTTATTTAAAAAGCAAAATATATAATTTAAAACTATCTTAGGTTAAACCATTTACAGTGGTGACCTGTCCTAGTGTACCATTCTTTTTCATTTCAATGGATCAGGAAGACATGCACAGTCAGGTAGTCTGGCGAGACTAACAAGTGGTAACCCATTAACCCAAAGTAACACAAATTGTCCTGCATTTGTATGAATATATCCTATATATTTAACAAAATATTAATTAATAAAATTTGGTTTAGTTTCTTACCAGAATTTGTGCCCATGTGCTCAGCAGGCTGTCCTTCCTGAAACTTGGATCATTTACAGTTGGGCAATAACAGAATCATAAATTTTAATGGAAAGGCAAATGACATATTTGTTGGTTTTTGCTGAAATTTTCCAGATCACATTAGTTCTAGTACCCCTTCAGCTTATAGTACCATTAAGGATCTTTATTTAGCATGCCAGCTGGACTTCAGAGTTACTAGGTCTGGACCCAGCCCTGTTTTGTGAGACTTTTTGAAATGTTTTTCTTTGTTATGAATTTTTACAAAAGAAAATTTCTCCATGAATTAAACATTTTTCTGCCTGGCTCTGTCACTTAAGATGGGACTTCTTTGTGATTAACAGAGAGGCAGCAAGTCCCAGAGGCAATTCAGTGTACTTCTCCAGGACCCCATACTAGCCAGTGACCTCTTCTCTGGCGATCCTACCATTTCCCTAGTTAGAGGGGATCTCCACATAGTGGTCTCCAAAGTGAATTGTGTGCAGCCCAGGGCATGTTTGAGGTGATTTACTGAGGGCAGGAAGAAAATACTAGAAATTCAGTAGCACAAGTATATAATTTATAAAATAATAAATATACGTATATAGAGGGTGCATAGTCAGAATTTTTTTACTGATGGGGTGTATGATCAAAAAAGTGTGGAGATCACTGGTATAGAAAACTAATGCAGAATTCAATTGACCATTGCCCCTCACAGCATAAGAATGTCTATCTGAACTCATAACCTACAGTCTTTTTGTAGTCAGTGAGCAGAAATAGCCATCTTCAGGAATGATCCATCCAAACTGGTTTTAGATGTTACGTTCAGAATTAGAAAAATTGTGTCCAGAAGTGTGTATTTCTCTCTCTGAATGCAAAGGGATCCTATGATGATAAGCAGAACTGATGACACTGAGACTTGGCCAGAGCAATCCTGTGCTAGATGTCCATCTCTGGACACTTTTGAAAGAGCTGACCAATATTCAATTATCTGAAATAATAGCAGTGCCTGACTGGAAGCAAGAGGCAATATGCAAAGCATCAGTTCGTGAGAACTGATGAGAACAATTTAAAGGAAGGAAGTAACAATTCAAGGACTTGCTAACAGTTATTTAAAAAATATATTTGCCTTTTCCTAAAACAGTATAGAGATTAGTATGGGTCTTGGGAAGGAACAACAACAAAAAAATAAAAGGTGGCAAATTCACATTTACTTCTGCTAGAACTTCTGTTTAGATTAATTTTTGGGACCCATAAATGGGCCCACTTTTTCAAAAACCCTGCATAAACTGTATCTGCTGTGAGCTGGTGCTTAATTCTGTTCAGATCAGTGCAAACACAAAACTGTGGTTGCTCTCACACTGTGAGAATAACATGGCTGTCTTCTATTTGTACAACATCCAGCTTTAATTTTTAAAATGTACTAAATTGAATCTGTACTAAAAAAGAAAAAAATTTACTTGTTATAGGCTAATTGCTCTACTCAGGGGTTTGCCACTAATCAAAGCAGAAACTGAAAGCAGAACTGTAATACCATCATGGTATAACAGGAAGATTTTTACCCAAAAAATGTTAAGACAATCAGTTTTCTGAACAATGTGACTGTACATTTCATAAATATACAAACCTATTTTTTAAAAAAACTAAAATCTGTGAATGTTGAGATAGCTAAGATCCCCAGCAAAGATTTATTCTGAACTTAGAAAAGGGTAAAATAGTAACAACGAAGAAACATACCCAGCAGAATGCTCATTAAGAAAAGTCCAGAACTGTTCTAACTTCTCTTTATCGTGGATCAGGTCAGATAAATTAGGACCTGCTAATTCTTTGGGAGCTTGACACATGCGCTGATCTTCTTTGAGAGAATCAAGGCAGGGTGGCAGACCAGTGTCAGCAATAGTACTCTGAGGGAAGAAATTATTTCACTCACATAACTGCTTCTTTCATGTCTGTATTTTGTTCAGTCTAATAATCCTTGCATTAGATAACTCCCATCTCTATAGAACAGCTTTTTGATTGCTAAGAAAATAGAGTTAAGACTCCAGCTCTTAGTTTTTTGTTTGCTTTAAACATACCAGTGTGTGCAGGTTTCATCATCAAATAAACTAATATATACCTGTAACTTAGTTGAAATTGAGGTATTAACTAAGATTAAGGGCCCAAAATACAGTTTCCATAGGCTTTAGTGGAAACTATCTGATTGACTCCAATCATACAGTAGTCTGATGTTGATGTAACTGACAGAAAACCTGTATTTGTAATTAACACAATGGCTATCAATCATTACCCAAAATGAATGGTAGAAATTGGACTACTTGCTTCTCCAAACTGATGTGTAGTCAGCCTTTCATTGCTGATACTCAAAGTGTTAACCCTCTCTGATAGAAAAAGAGTTTGTTTTTGTTAGTAGGTACTTGTCTTACCTCATCCTTTTTGGAACCACTCTCTTGATGCAAAGCCTGGAGCTTTCTAAAGTACACGGAGTCCAGCTGCCGAGTTTCTTCCACCAACTCCACCTAATAAAAATAATATCTTATGTCATCCCTACAGTACACATTATAGAAAGATGGAGAACTGGATGGGCACCTTGCCAGTGACAGTGAATAGGAAAGAATATGGTTGCCAGTAATGAGACTGATGTTTAGAAGACAGTAAAAGTCACATCCTTGTGACAAACAATTCAATTAAAAGGTCTGGTAGAACAAAATTTTTAGGTCTGTGTAGGATCTCATAGATTTCTACAGAACACCACTAAATAACCTAACTGTATCTTTAAGAAAAGAACTTTGTATTTAAATAATTGCTAAATTATACTGTGCATATTGTATATTGTGTATATTGTGTCAGATACCTGATTGCCCATACCAGCGAATTGTATGTCAAAGAAGCAGAAAAACAGCTCTTAAAACTATGACTCTCAGTGGGAAATGTCAAAAAGATAGATTGCCACAGATTTCCAGAAACGGAAATTTAAGACAAGAAAGACACTATACCATCTAAACAATGAAGGTGAAAACTTTCAGACTTCTAGTTTTGTCCCCTTCCTTAGTTTTATACCAGGTAATGCCTTAAAATAATAAATTGTGCATGATTAGAACTCATGACGTATTGCATTTTTTAGATTAATTAGAAGCCTTATATATGTAACTAGAGCAGTTCTCCATGTTATCTGCAAATATTCGGTAACTGCATAAGGAAGAGTTTGGTCACCCTCTTGGCTGACTAAACCATTCAAATGCACAGTTTAGGATATTTAGCAAAATTGAGCCAATGCGTTGTACTGATTAACAGACCTGTTAATACAAACATTAGAAAGCTGTGGTCTTATTGTACAAGAGTTTCTGTGCAAGAGAGAGAAGAGAGTTTTTAGATTAATATTCATTACTCTTTTGTCTAAATGCAAATACCACACTAATCACCACGTTATCTGAATGCCTTCAGGCTCAGTGTAACTCCGTTCCACTGTTATGAAGTGCTTTTGGGTATTCTTTCCTTTAAAAGAAATCATAGTTTAAAAGTAAATAGTAAAATAATTCAGAACATTTTTCATAAAGTTTAAACCGAAAGCAGATAGAGGCAGGATGAGAGGCAACAATAAAAAGGAGCTCTCCTGTTTTCATGCTTCGTTTAAAGATAAAAATGTAGACACATACTGACCATGTCCCAAATAAACAATTTTGGACTCACCTAATTCTTGATAAAATATCTTGTTTCATTATGGGCCAAATATATCCTGCTGTATGGTAGAACAAAGGGGAAGAGTAGAGCCAGGGACTGAACAAAATACAAAGCAGACCTTGTCTTTGTGCGGGGAAGGAGCGTGCCTAAGCATCAGCCTGCGCCTAGTACAGACTCTAGTGCCTCCTAGAACAGGTCGCTTTATGCCTGTGCATTATAACTCTTCACAAACATGTATATTGTGTACTCAAAAGGATTTAGTTCTGGTTTTTCGTGCTCTGATTAAGATGTTTGTGTCATCAGGGCACTGAGAAGTCTGCATGTAACTACACTTGCAAAGAAAAGCATCCTTTAAACAGAAAGGGCAATAGATTATCCCTCGGTTAACTCAAGGAGATATAAACTGACACATGCATTAACTCAAAGCAAAACTGTATTTTCAGTTCTTACTTCGGAGGAATTCCTCCACTGCTAAAAGCAATGAAAACACTGTATTCAGACCGTGATCAAAAGCAGAGTCCTTTTTATAGAAAAATGATGTATAATACTCGGCTGAGTCAATGACTTGACTCAGTAAGGATTGGCTATAGATAGAGACAGCTAGTGTTGATAATACAGAAAACACACATTTACAAAAAACTGTAAAACTATTCTGATAGAAGGTAAATAAAATTTCAGATTAATTAAAACATTGATCGGTTACACAGTTTTCTGCAGATCATAAACAAGTATAGCTGAAAATAGCTTAGAAAAAAAAAATTTATCTGAAAGCTTAGAAAAGATGCTGAAAAATGAAGAGAATATTTTGCAGATGTGTTTGGATTAGTATATTTCATTTTAGTAATTTGTTTTACATGTTTAAACTTTCAAAGTTTCTTAAGGAAATCACGTTATCACAGGATGAGAGGGAGATCCCCTTGTGAATTAATTAGAAGGTAGAAAATAAGAAATAAAGAAATAACTTTCATTATGGGGTGGGGTTCCTATTGGAGTCTCACAGGGATCTGCGCTGAGGTTGTTTTTTTAAACATTCAGAAATTATCTGGAAAAGGAGGTGAGTTAGGAGACAACAAAGTTTGCAAAATGTTTCCACATAGCAAAAAATTAAATTGACTGTGAAGAGCTGCAGGATTTCAGGATTAGCATCTGCATGATAAAAGGGCAGCTGAATTCAACGACAATAAACATTAAGTCATTCCAGTGAGTTCCAAATTAGGGCTTTCCATTAGTTGTTATTACTTAGTAAAGAGATCTTGGAATCATTGCAGATGGCTATTATCTTACATTTTGCACATCTACTCAAAGTTCACTGTAAGTCAAAAATCATTTAGAACCATAGGAACAATTAGGAAAGGAACAAAGAGCAAAACAGGAAACATGATTCTGCCACTCGATAAACCTTAGTACCCCCAGATCTTGAGTACCGCTTGCATCTCATTGAAAGAATATAAAATAACAGATACAGATGGGGGTGATAAGTGTAACAAAGGTATGGAACACCTTTTGTAAGAGGAAAGGTCAAATAGTCTAGGATTCTTGAGTTTCAAAGAGATATAATTGAAGTGGGATACAACAGAAACATGTAAAGGCATAACAACATTGAGAATATGACAAGCTAACAATTGTTCACTGTTCCTCATGACATACAAAACTAGAGCACCCGGTGAAATTATAAGGGAGGGGTTTGCAAACAAACCAAGATAAGCATTTTTTCTCCTATTGCATGATTAGACTATGGAACCCTCTGCTACAGTGAGGCTGAAGAAATAAAATGACTCAAGACACATTTATATAAGCCCATGGGGAAAAAAACATCATTAAAGACTATTAAACACATAAACATAGATAAGACCTCTGCTTCGTGTGCCTCCTCAGTTGCAAAGTGATAAAGCTGGAAATACTCTGTATGTTGGGTTTTTTTTGTTCTTATGCTCTATTGTTAAGTGTTTAATGCCACTTTCTCCTTCCATATCCAAGAGAGAGATCTTAAAGACTTGGAATTAGAAGTTTGACCTACAGTTGGTAATTTGTAGCTAAGTTTATAAAGAGCAGAGAGCCACAGCCTGCGCCACTGCCTCCACCATTTCTTGTTCTTATTTCTCAAAAGCAGAGCCAGGATTGCAGCCACCTCCTCTGACCTGCATGAACCTGCTCAATTCAAGCCTTCAGAGACTCTCTGGAATTGGAACTCAGTACATCACTGAGCTACCTACTCCAGGAAGCCTGCAAAGCACAGTCAGCCCTTACACAGCAGGACAGCTACCTAAAAATTGGGGGGGGGGGGGGGGGGGGAGGGGGGGGGGGGGGGGGGGGGGGGGGGGGGGGGGCACCATAGTGACACTCAAGAAACACAGCTTATTTTGTGCTTATCATTAACAACATAGAAGGCTTGTGGGCAATCCATCATAAGAAAATGACTTTTGATCAATTATAAGATTGCAGAAACATGACACTTCCTGAGTGCAAAGAGAAATTTTACCATAGCAAGATGCATTCTTCCCTAATTCATAGACCAAGGGGTCTATGAAGCCTGAACCTTCCTTTTGGATGGGAAGTCTGCTCTCCACAGGATGCTCAGCCTACTCCCTGCATCAGCACAGAAAGGAGTGGGTGAACAAAACATCCCATAATACTTTTCACTTCCTGACTATAAATGTAAAATTGGTTGCATATGAAGGCTCTTGTGATTTTCTGCCCTGACATAAAAATTTTTCAGTGTCATCCAAATCACTTACCTTTCCATAAGTGTATTTGTCTGCTTCCACCATCTTCATCCATGGTTCCAGCAGAACAGTGAGAATATATTCTTCTGCTGGGTCAAAAAGATCCTCAAAAGCTGGATCAATTTTCTGATAAATACTGTTTTTCTTACTCTGGTTAAGTCCAATGTCCATGCTGGCAGATGGGGCAATGTAAGTTGCATAAAGGAACTATAATAAAAGAGAAGAAAACTGTTTCTTAACCATTATCTACTCACAGTCCACTGAAGGAGAGAATTAGTGCATATTTATCTCCCTCTTCCCTGCAATTGATTCTGAACTTATATCTACTTACACCTGCCTTTTTTTAATCAATATTACTATTTTATCCAAATTCAGTTATTGCCATAACTGACCTCCCTGCCATTTATACTCCTATTTGTGAAAATGGTTAGACCATGAAATAATGCTTAATGGCAATTTTGCTTGGAGATATTTGACTGACTCTTAGTTAGATGCAGATAACCACAATAAATACAGCAACTTCACTGTACACAAGGATTACAACATGGTTTTTTATGACGCAGAATTTGCCATTCAACATCTACAAAAAGAAGAAAGATGAACCTGGAGAATGTTTCCTTCTCACTAGCAGCTCATTCTTGAAGCATAGAGTCATTTTTCTTATTTCTTTCAAAGGATTTTTCTTTCCAAATAGTCCCCTAAGTCAAATTCTTGGTTTTTTTAATATTTAATAAATTACTATGAAAAAGAACATTGAAAACTCAGAGATAAACACTTTCTTCCAGGAATATCTTGGAAGAATAATATATCTTTCTAATATATCATGACTCTGCACCAGGAACTCAAGTGACAAAAGATGCTGCCTTAACAAATTTCAGGTATTTATTAATGTTTTATCTTCTTCATATCATCAAAGTCTAACTAATCTTCAAACATATGGTTAGGGGATCAGATTAGTAGCATAAATCAGAATTATTCTCTATGATAGAACTGAGGAGCTCATCTTCACTATTTTTTATCACACAGATTTGGCAATGAAGAATGCAGGTTTCTGATAATTCTCATTTTCCTTATGTTGCTAAAATCCAACTGTAACTAGCAAACGTACAAAGCAATAGGAAAGAAGAAAATAATACATTTACTCTGTGTTCAATCATTAATAAAACATTGTTGTGTTTAGATTTCAAGCACAGTGGGAGCATGTTTGTGTACATGAAATAACTATGTTTCTGTTTGTTTTAAATGAAATTCTGTTTTATCAGTCTCTCTCTCTTTCAAACAGCAACAGTACCAGAATAGATGCCCATTATTTTGGACCTTAACAATTTGAAACAGACCCTTTAAACTCTCCTGCTACCAGGCCACTGAGGAATACAGGAGTACAATGGCTAATATCAATCCCCCAGGTAAAACTTGTGATTATGGTATTTACTATTTATGCAGGATTCCAGCCACTTTCTACCTAGAACCCAATCACTGAAAACAAAAATGTTTTGTGGCTATTCTGACCCATGTTATAGTGCAATAAATGCCTCCAAGTACAAGGGTACGGTTAAAGAATGAGGACATCCACAGGAAAAGTCCTAGATGAAGAACAAGGCCACACTTAGTCTAAATTATGCACTTCTCAGCAAATCCCCAAATAAATTTAAATTTAACAGAGACAGCATTTATTAGATTCATAGCTATTTCAAAAGTTGGAAGTTATTTTAAAGAACCCTAACACTAGTAAAATTTCAGTTACATCATGTTCTAGTCTGTCCAAAGCATTTAACATATAAGATAGCCAAATTAGAAAGGACCAGTCCAATGATATAAAGATGTGGTATCTTTAAAAATAGACTTTTTAAACAGGGGTTAACCATTCTATTCATCATTAGGGCTATGTTGGTCTACTTGTTATAACTCTTAAAACCACATAAGGGATCTGTAAATTGGTGAAAATGGTCTAAAAGAGGTCACATTTTAACACACGTTTAACCTGGTTTCTTAAAAGGCTGATCATTTTCAGCACAGTTTTAATAACAAAATAATTAAAAAAACCACTCTGCAAGTTTCTTGAGTGGAACTCTTCTTTCCCCCATGATTTTGTCTGAAATGGATTAAATTTAGTATATTTGCTACTATTTTTTAGAGCTGACAAAAAAAGTAGCAGCCTATACAGTCAGAAATTACCCAGACTGTCATAATATATTGCCATACTAGGGACTGCCTACCTGCTGAACTGCACCCAATCCTGTATAACTTCACATGCAAACCTGGGTTATGGTAAAAACAGACTTTTTTTTTTTCCCAGAAGCAATAGTTAGGGCTGGTAATACACGTGAAGCAGAAATTTAGAGGTGATTAAGCTAGCTGTAGGAGTGCACTTTTCCAAATTGAAAAGACCAGGCCCTCCCTGCTGTAATCAGGATGGCATCTTTGCTTTTGAATGATTCAGTGTCTGAGGATTCAGGATGATGCCATCTTTTTGCTAAAATTCTTGTAAGAATCCATTGCTATGTGATTTGACTCACCAAGTAAAAAGATAGCATCACAAAATGACAAAGTGAATGTGTATACTCGTAGATAGGTGAGAAATGAGAAGGAACATTCATCCCTGTATCCCTTGCTGAGGATTAAAGTACATCTGTAGATCTGCACTGATCTGAATGCAAGGGCTGGGCTGCAGGGAAACCAGCTACAGAGTGTTCTAGACACACCAAAAAAATAAGTGTCTGTGTCCACAGTTTTCAACAATGAGCAATGGAGTCAGTGAGATATAAGGGGAAAATACAGTGTATCCTTTAAAAAGGAATATTCATAGCCTTTTTTTGACTCTGATGTTATAGAAGTCTTGCGTTTTTATGAAACTCAGTGGAATAGTGAAACTATTGCCATATTGTTCATCCTCCTAAAGGATCAACAGGAAAAAATTACATTTAATGAACTTAAAAGTTATCAAATTCATACAAAAATCTTAAGCATGTGACATCAAGTGCAAATCATACTTCATTTATTCAATATTTTATTCATTTTGCAAAACACAATGAATTTTCCTACCTGCCAGCTATACATTTTCCTATAAATGTGTTAGAATAAGTGATGGATTGAACCCAAAGCCCTATCTGGAAATTTGGTCAGAGTTTGCATCTTGAAATTACTTATAATGGCACAAATCTGAAGACAGGAAATGCTTCAGAAATTCAAGTTAAGACTGGCCTCATTTATAACTTTTCAGATCAGGGATTGTTCAGGCCTTGGGTTTTGGTGTGAATTTGTTCCCAGATGAGAAGTCTTTGGTAAGAGTGACTAGAGTGAAACAAGAAACATGAAGAAAATTTAAGCCCAAGTGCTTTGTATTGCTGCCCAAAGGTATGCACACTGCTCTGATCTAAATTAGGGGCTTGTGCAGCTGCTTGACAGAATCGTATGATGGAATAGTACAATGCACTGGCTGGTCTTAAATGGAAAGGCTAAACTGCCTTAACCCCCATCATCACTTTCCACTAACGTAAATCTTGGGTCTGACCCTAAAAGTTCACAGTAATGATAACTCCCACTATCTAATTCTAGTGTTAAAATATTGTATTTCTCATAACTGTATTAAATTTTCTAACTCTAAATAACTGGGGTTTTATCACAAACTACAATATGTGTTTCTTTATTGCTTTTCTTTCTCAGTTTATTTTACACTCCTGTGCATATGTTCACAGTGAATAACAATATATGTTCCTGGATGATAACCGGTACACATCATTTTTCTTATCCATCAGACTTCACTCTCTCTGTAGTTTCTTTACCTGGATGAAAGAATATACTCCTTGGAATGTATTTTCTTACTTTTTATCATAAAGCTGAGATAAAAATGCCTAACAAATGAAACAATGAGTAGCAGATAGATAGCAATCCAAGTTTGCTCTTGTTTCTAACAGGAAGCAGGCAGAACACATACAGAATACTTTGGATGTCTCTTTCTGTAATAAATAGCAAAATCTATATGACAATGTGCTGTGTGAATCTGATCCACATTCTCCTAGGAGTATATGGAATGACTATCCTATTGTGCCAAAGGTGAGCGCAGAATTTGGGAAGGCATCTCTTCCATAAGCAAACCCTGTAGATTGGATGCAGCTTGACTCTTTACCGTGTTCCAATGAAAACAAGAATAATTTTTGTGCAGCCTTAAAAGGCAAGCTTGAGAATGATACCAAATGTTGCAGCACATGTGTTGATTTGTTATGTTACATTTCAGCTGTTAGTTATGCTAATGGAACAGTTTCACATATTTCGTTTTGATGTATTTACTTTAATGGCTATGTGTATGTAGCTCTCTGCAATTGCCTGGTAACGCTGATTGCATGATGTTCTGCTGTCACCACCAGGCCAGCACTGGAAATAAGATAAGTGAAAAACAACCTGGGCCTTAATTTTCAGCCGTGCAACTGCTGCAGAAAGAGTGTAATCTGGTGTTAAATGAAGCCAAATTGAAAATCACCATGGACCATAATCTAAGATTTGGCCTGCAACAAGACATGTAGGAAAATAAAGAGACAGTCTAGATATGATTAACTTGTGTGCCTGTTGAGAGCGGGGACCCTTGTCACACACAGGCCTGGGCAGGTACAGGAGACAGTCACTGGAGGGGTGCAGTCAGTTGCCCTCAACCTCAGTCTATAAGTAGAGCTCAAGGGGAAGGCAACTAAATAGGGTAGCAGTTCAACTTAGCCAATGCATGGCAGGAGAGAGGGAGGAATCCGTGCCTCAGCCTCCACTTGGAGTTTCTGTACAAATAACACAACTCAGGTAAGAATTCTGGAAGGCTATGCAAAATTCTGTCATTTGCCCCAGTAAAACCTCCAAGAAGGAAAAGAAGACAAATTTAAGGAAGTCCAGATGCTCAGTAACATAAGCCATACAAAGAGATTATTCTCCACGCTCTCTACAGATATTTGTTCCAACCACACGTGAAGGAGCTTTGCTCTATTACAGCATATACTGAAATATGCAGAGAGGATATACTCCTACACAGGGTTTACAGAGGAGAAACAGACTGAAGTTTCACAAAGTGATTTTAAATGTTGCTTGGAGTTCTTCTAATTGTATCACACTTCTGCTGCCTCCTTCCCTGGCAGTATCAGACTATTCCGCAGTTGGTGGCAGCCATCAGCACTCATGTGGTGAACCAGTGCACTTTTGTTTTACTCCCTGACTTAAAGTGTGTGCTCAATTAAGAACGCTTGTTTATAGGAAGTATCAGTTTCACTTTATGGTAAATGAGGGTCTAAAGACTGAATTGGGGTGAGTATGAATACGAAAAGTCCATAATGGTGCCATTGGCAATCAGAAAAACAAGACTGACAACTGAAAGATCCATTTATCTGAGGTCAAGATTTATCAGGATCATTATCTGAGGTCTGTACTGTGAGACCTGCAATTCTAACCCACACAAGGAATGGTACAGCATAATTACATGATAATTAGATGATTTGGAAAAAATATCTCTGATGTTAACACTAAGCAGATAATTTCCAAATATGACAGAGGGTAGCAAAGGGGAGATTAGGCAAACTGAGTATAATAGATAAAACTGGAAACAGGCAGCAGAGCCTGAAAATCAAGCTATGCATGATTAACATTTAAATAAAGATATGCCATGGAAACAAACCAAAGAGCTTCTTTTATTGTCCACAGCCCAGATTTACTTTTGTGTGGGTTGTCAAGATTTGGAAACCTTTCTAACTTTCTATCTTCTTTTCAGTCCCTACACTGAACGAATGTAGTTGTGAAGGGAAAACACATTATTTACAACTTACTTGAGCTTGCTCACATATTTTATAAGGATGAAGAGTTTCTTGGTAGAAAAGCTGATGATAAGCTTGTAGGTCAAACCAAAAGTACACACTGTTCTTCCACAACTAGAGACAAAAAAAAAATTGTAAGTTATTGCTACCCAAATATCACAGCTTTATAAAAGTTTTACTTTCCAACGCAAGTAATTATTTAGCTCCTTGGGTTCATCATAAATCAAGCTCAATTTAAGATGGATTTAATCTTCTGTTGCATACTGGCAGAAGGACAACATATTTAATCGTCACTGTGATACTGTATCTTTTATTGTATCCTATATGCATAATTGGACGTTAAAATTGTTAATACTGTAGTTAACATTTGAAGAGTAACTACATCAGTGGCATAAAGCCAGCACTAAAGGAGAAATGCTGGTAATGGACATGCAGAATTTGTGCCACAAATTGTGCATTTTACAATAATAACTACAACAATTAAATATCGTGTACTAACTGGGACTATCATTATGTTTTTATTACATGCATTTCTGAGGCACAGAGTTTTGGCATCATTTCATAATTCAAACAAACATCAAAAGATCTTTCAGAAGAAGGAGTCTATATCTTTCCCCAAGTTGTCTGGTCTATTCATACGCTTATGGGGCTTGGATCTTAAAAATACCCCCATCACTGGAGAATAAAGTGTTCCAAAAAGACAGGGGCAGGGAACTTTGTTCCACAAACTGTAACCTGCCAGACCTGGCATATGAGTGAAATGGGCTCTACAGTTGTAGACAAAACCTTAAGGAAATAATTTTCAATGGAGTCTGGCACCTGCAAAGGCTAGAGAACATGTCAGTGGGGGAATATCTTCAATAAAAAAAAATTTACTTTTACTTAGATTTCTATCTATACAAATTTAACATTTTTAGTTGAAGGTATTCGGCTTTGGAAACATTGGCTCTTGCCTTCTGGTAGCCAAAGGCATTTCTAGCTACTGCTGCTGGATTCTGGGTTCTGCCAGCGGTGAAACAGATGTCCATCTTGATTGCATTCAAATCTCCCCTAAAGACTCAATTTTTCTGCAAAGCCACTAAACACTGACTCAGATTCATAACTTGTTCCAACCAATCCTCAATTTACACCCAGCAATGAATGATGGATCTACTGACTGCAGACAAGAAATAGTGTTATGTTTCTCAGAAATCCAAGAAGCTTCGTGGAAGCAGAAGAACGTTTTTAAAACATTGGAGATTTTGCACATCACTAACCCAACAAGTAAGGAGGTAGATTATCATGAGTAATAGTATAGCAGATTTTCCATCTTTTTAAAAAATGTTTTTGTGGGTTAAGACCTCATTTTTTCTGCCAAGTTAAAGACTAGTTTTTAAAAATTATTACTCTTTTTTTTTTTTTTTATCCCTGATGGCACAATCAGATTTCCAATAGGTTTGAGACAGTTAGGATCTGACAGCTTGGTTAAGACCTGTCATTAGTTTGAATATACACATGAACAGTTTATTGTTGTTGAGGGATTGGAGTCTCACAAGTAATAATTCATCCAGTCATCAATCTTTCTTTCTGCATTTCTTTTTTCAGTCTGGCTACCCTTTATGACTTGGCATTCAGACAATTGTGGACTAAATTATCACAGGGTAGGAAAATGCTCATACCTTATTCCCTGACTTCTCACAGAAGTGTGTGAAGTAGTAGCCTGCTCTGTTCTCCAAATAAAGAGACTGCAGCATGCTTTCCATTCTTGATCCCCCTAAAACAACACTGCCAGCAGCACTTTTTCCCTGGACAAATAAAATATAGTTATACAGCAAGGAATAACAGGCTTTCATTATTTTCAAATGTCAGTACATTGCAATGGAGGGCTATGCAGTGTGTTCAATTAGTATCTTCATCCCAAGAAACTACATTCTATTTTCTACTGCATATGCAATTGATCATAGCTCTCCATACCATTTTCCCACTAAATATTCACATCCAGAGGAATAAGTCTGATGACTGAAGACACGCAGAATTGCAAAATGACCATAGCATCCATTAGGTGGTTCCTCAATACTTGAAACAGAAAAACAAACCTGGCCTTAATTCTGTCATTAACTCTTTAGCTTCACATCTGGGGAATTCCAATGATACTAAACCACATCACTTGGCTGTCAAAAGTTGCCTCAGCTCAGGCTACTGTCTTTTGAACCAACAGAAGTCCACAGGTGGTTAGATATCATGGAACAAGAGCTATGTTTCCTGGGGTTACACCACTGATATCAGCATCAAAATCATGAGCGTTTTAGGGGAGGGGAAACCCATGCCCTTTACTGTGGCTAGCTCCTGGAGCATTTGAGGAAGCATACATCCATTTTGACAATGCTCACAGAGAAACAAGAGGAGAGTAAAAACTAGTAAATTAGCTTCTGATGATCACAAGAGAGGAACCTTGGCTGACTTGCTGACTCTGATAGCAGAAGTGGGAGCACATGAGTGTGGTGGCTGACAACCAGCTTCTTTCCAAATAATAACAGGGATGGAGAAGGGCAGGAGGAAGCTAGACTTCTGAAGCAGAGCAGGAAGATCCTACTACGCAATATAAAGTTAAATTATGGATCCCTGCATTCCCTTTGCATCATATTTGTTATGGCAAATTGTGGAATCCTGACTGTATGTTCCATTCTAGCCCGTAAGTGTAATTGGATAATATTTTCCTCCCTCAGCTAGAGGGAAATTCTGCATGATGAAGGTGTATAAAAACTAATAGTTCACGGTGCAAACTTTTCCTTAATATAAGCTTCTAACTGCAAATGTCCCCTAATTGCAAAGATTAGCCTATTCTTATGTCAAAATTAACAAAGTAGTAAAATGATCCTAGTAAAGTAATAAACAAAGTATGATTTTGTTGTGAAAAACAATCAGTCATGTGCTCAAGTTATCAGCAAACTCCATGCATACATAAATAGGCCCAGATGTCTTAATTTTTTAATTTTTTTTTTAGTTGAGAGGCCATGGGTGTCAATACATTGATGAAACTGCAGTGTGTTTCAAGACCATTCCACAAGTATGAAAAGTTTTGGATATATTTTAAATTGCTAAATCTTGGACATCTCATGTGTTCAATTTGTCAGCATTTTAACAGCTATTGAGAAAAGCCTCTTCTGTGTAGCCTGTCCCTCCTGAGATTTGCAGGACTGAGGGCTTGCTTAGCAGGCAATAATTCAACAAAGAAAAGAATGAAGTACATAAGCAATAAAGACAAGTTGTACAAGTGCAGTATTTTCCTCTTATGAATTTTACTATTTTAATGACTTTCTAGGGCAGATTCAATTTTCACTGTAAGTCTGGTATACTTTCCTAGGCAACCATTCTACTGAAGCATTTATTCAGTGAATTTTCCATAATAGCCTGCTGAACACACAGTCACCATGGAGAAGATCAACACTTTCTAGTGAAAATAAACCTCTCTACATGCCATGATTTCCTATCAAATAGGTGGCAGATACCACACAGAAAATGCTGACATTCTAATTATACCTCTGCATATGGCATTGACATTCACATAATCAAACCAATTTCTCCCCATCGTTGACTACTTCCCCTTTAATTCTACTGAATAAAGTGTTTTAACCCATGGTCCCAGACAACTAATGTTTTCAAGCACTACTTGCCGGGAGCAGCTCAGCATAGGTGTACTTTCTATGACCCTGGTGTTCTGAGTCCTTGGTGTCATCCAAAGCTAAGCAATGAATCATGTCTCTGCTCACTGACTTTGGCCTAGATCCACAAACAAACGAAATTTTCAATACATATTAAAGAAAAAAATATTGCTTATAAAATAAACAGCTAAAAAGAGGGAGGCAAAATGACATAGCAAATAGCAGAGGAAAAAAAAATATGTGGAGTTCAGATTTATAATAAATGTAAAAAATATCGAGGAATATTTTTTCATGTGGCCCTGTGGAAATCACTGGCACAGCATATCTTTGAGGGCAAGTGCTTGAGACAGGTTAAAAGAATAGAAATATGTGTAGATAATATCAACCATTATACAAGAGTATGTAAAACACCCACATTTGGAGAAATAAACCGTTTTGCGTTGTGGCACAAACAAATGAGAAATTAATCAATCAGGGAAGAATCCTCCATGCACACCATAACTTCACTAAGCAGATTGTTGTATTAAAGAAAAATATTCATTAAAACAGTAGGATCTAAAATCCTTTCACAAATATTTGAGGTATATTGGTGTGCAAAAAGATGTACAAGGGACTTTGGTACTTACCTCTTTCTACCACTAGAAATGTCATCACTTCCGGGTCTCTGACTTGGTGGCGGGGCAGATGATAATCTTGGTGATGTCTTCAATGGTAAATACGGCATAGTTAGTTCTAATAAAGTTGATGGTGAGCTCGTTCTGCTTTTCTAAAATAAACAATAGAAAAATAAGGCAATTCCGACACCAAATTTTTACACTTTTGTGTTTTCTTAACACGTTCTCATTAACTACTCAGAAACATTCAAGGGGCTTCAGGACTATTTTTCCTTGTCAGTCACAATATGTAAATCTGCAAATTGGAAAAACCTTCTCTGAATATCTTGCAACATTTTTCAACACTCCTTTATAACCCATATAGCTTAAAAATTACATTTTCAACAGGTGGAAATGTTACATGCACTTTGTACAAAATTACAGAGGATGTGAATCTTTACTAAGATTACCTTAAGTAGCTCACTGTAAGGCAGATACACTCAGAATAGAAGAGAAAGGGGGGATTCTACCATACATCATTGACTTATTTTGAATAAAATCATGCTACGAGTTTTTGGAGACATCAGTTGCATTCAGAGTGCCCTCAAAAATTCAGAGTTACTCAGAATATTCAGTTATTCAGAAATACTGCTCCTTCTAAGCTCTTGCAAGCACAGTGAAACAGGAAGATTCAAAAGTACGGATTTCTCACAGAAAAAAAAAAAAAAAAGGAAAGAAAAAAGGAAAAAGAAAACAAAAAAAAACACCAGCAAATGGTCCATCAGATGATTCTGTGAGGTTCATGGTCAAGGTCAAGGTCATAGTTTTCTTCAAGTGCTGACATCCACAGGAACTGGAAAATCTGCAGAGTTATGATCCTGCCCACCTGACCTACAGCTAGTCCTGGGTCATTAGAGTATCTTGTGAAGACAGAATGGGTCTCTGTAAGAGACAGCTGTTTCTGGCTCCCATTCCTGCTGTGATTAGAGAGAATCTGGCTTCTTGACCCATCTTCCTCCAAACAGAAAATCTTTCCTACTGTTTTTCCTCCATTATCTCCATGAATTTGCCCTTTGAAAAAATATAATTGTACTCTAAAACTATCCAACTCAAAGTAACAGAGGTGTATGTGAACAGTCTGTGGCATAGACCATCCAGTTCTTGATACTGGAACCATAGTCATGATTCACACTCTCCAAGTACCTTCTGTGTTGAGGCTTAACACTGTGTTGCTGAAAACCTGCAGTTTTCATTGCAGTTACCTCTCAAATTCAGGCTTTCAAGGAAAAAAAGGAGTCAAAACTGATTGGCTTGCCACCAGCTGTGTAAAGGTCTGTGTTGTTGTGGCTTATGGACCTCTGTAGAAAGCAAAAATCCCATGTGGCTGCTTGAAGGACTGTGGTGATAGAAAATGAACAGAACTCTGCCCTTTTTACAAACATGACAGGTAGATTCAGGGTAACTACAGTGAAGTTGTAAGAATTACTCTGGATTTTTAAAAAGGCTGGTTGAAGGGCAGAATCTATGCTGTTAGATCCATCATTTTGCAGTTCTGAGAATTTTGAATGAAAATATCTATCCAAAAAATTTATGAAATAGCCAGGAGGTAACTGAGAAGATAATTTGACTCAATTTGTAGCAACCTGTTGCATAAAGTATAGTAAAGTTTTGACACAATTTTATACATAACCATTTGCAAAAGACCACCTTATTAAATCTTGACTTCCTAACAGCCACGTGCCATATACTTGTTCTATTGAATTCAAGGATTTTTATCATTGTTTTTGATGGGACAAGGCCTTGTTTTTAACATGTTGTGATCCTACCTGAGAAAGGGAAGGTGGTGTCCTAGGCATGCGAGACTTAGGTGTCAATGGTAGCAATGATACCATTTGTGGAAAAGGATCGATGTCCAGCCTTGGCCTCTCTTGGCATGTGTGCCAGAGCTTCAGTTTTGCACTGGCAGTATCTATTGCTGTTGAATGAGTCACACAAAATCTGGGACCCCTAGGGAATAAAACAAGCTCGTAAGTACAACTTTCCCAAAACATGAACTGTTGGACTATTTGGTTTCTTTTTTTTCCCTTGATGGTGTTTACTGTATTAAGATATGGTGCTATATGCTCCTAGAATTAAAAATCAGTTAGTGTTAAAGATATATTTCAACATTGCACTCTTGTAAATCTAAAACCAAGCGACACATAAATAAATTTAAGTTGCAAATTCTGCACCATTACATAGTTGCCTTTGTATGAGTTCACAGTAGGATATGCTCCCTCCGTTCTACAGCAAAGAATAGAAGAGGATTGTAGGTCACAACTCTCATGATGTCCCACAGCCAAGTTCACAATTACAGGTATTTGTTTATGCCTGTGTTTTTTGACCCCCCTTGGGGAGGAGCTTATGTTTTGGAAACAGGTTAGAATTTATATTCTCACTTAAGCTGCCAATATGTAAAGGGCATGACAGATATTGAACACTAAAGTCTCGGAGCCAAATTCCATGTAGATGTATACACAGATCATCCTCAGAAACATGAGAAGGGCAATATAGAGAATTGGTTAGAACAGAATTAACCTTTTATGCCAGAAGGGATTGCTAAAGTTTAGTTGAATGGTATCCAAAACAGCTGTACACAAATAAGCCCTGATGCTCTGGCAGTAAAGTAACAAGGGCTCAGTAAGACAAATCTATCTATCTGACTTCTCAGCAGATCGCAGTGTAGTTTAGGCTCAACAAAAAATTCAGAGGCAACATTTGCTAATATTTATGATGGCACTACTTCCCATAATTGCAATGGGATAAGTGAGATGAAATAAACCTAATAGGCTTATCAAAGAAAAGTGAAACTTTTTAAATGATAGAATCCTAGTTCTTGTTCATTTTTTCATACCAGTAAAGAAGTAGAGGTTTCAGTACTTCAGGCTGAATCTGTCTTAAATGCCTTATATTCCACTGATATGCATGCAGTAGATGAAGTCTGAGTAAGACTTCTGAACCGAGGAAATAGTCCCCACTGCTCAGCAGATAGAGTTTTCTCATCTTGGTGAGTTGCCTTGAGTCAACAAAAACAGTCACATAAGCATGTATCAGATGCTATACAGAACTAAGTACAGTTCATCCTACAGGTTAAACTGCTGTCATGCAACATCTTTTTAATTGCAAGGGGCAGAAGCCAAAACAATTTTTCCACAAATTAAAGACAGGTTGTGTATAAGATAAAATGTAGAGTGCCTTAGAATAAACAATCCGAATCCAGAAGAGCCTTTCATTAAAGGACGTTGTCATACTGAATGCCCTACTTGTAAATTTAAGTTCTTTTATTCCGTTTTTAATTCCTGTTGTCATCTATTTTCATCATCTCTCATGATTTCTTTAATTGTGTCTCTTCTATTCCAACACTACAATTTATTCTGAAATCTCTGAAAAACTTACATTGATCTATCTGGGTTACAAGTATTAAAACAATGGGAATAACTGTTAAATAATGGGAATTACCTTTGCTGCCTTGTAGAGTCCGTAAGAACCTTTAGTCTTTCAATATCCATCCAAAGCCACCAGTACCTCTCCCCAAGTGTTCCTTTAATGAATTTCTTGAATCTTTCAAACTCATGTCTGTTTCCAGTGTCATAAGTCTTGTGACTAATACACCAGGCAGCCCTACTGTCTGCCCCATCACTTTCAGAACTTGATGTTAAGCTTACTTCTTCAGTATCCCGTTCTCTTACATCTCCCTTGGAGTCCAAGACCGTAAATGGAGAAGAACTTTGGGAAAAGAGAGACTCTGCAATACCATGGGCAAAATCATTATCTGCTAAATCATGTGTGAATACTTCAGGTTGTTTGTGAAAATCCACATCACTCTCAGTGTCAGCATCTGGCTGGTGGATCAGTTCTGAAATGGGCTCCTTTGTTACAAATTGAGTGTAAGGTGGTATGAATTCTTCCGGTGTCTGAAAAGTTGTGCTTTCCTGTCCATTTTCTTCTTTTGCTGCATTGTCCGGTTTCAGGTCTAGATAAACTCTTAACTGAGTGTTGGAAGGAGGTCCAGCAATGGCCACAGTAGAGCTCTCCTCAGTTTCTCCGGATCTCTCCCTAATAATGTTGGCTTTTTCTGACACTTGCCTTGGAGGGGAAAGTAAACTTTGCTGGTGGTCTTCCTTAGACAGGGAACCTGCATCTACATTGGATAAGAAAATATCTCTGAACACTCTTTTGATTTGGGGCTGTTCTCTTGCATATCCACATATCCAGGTTAAAAAATGCAACCTGTTTACATTGTGCTGCTGCAGAATAATCAGACCACGTCACACTGGAGAGCAGGGAATAGCAGAGGTACTTCTGCTTTTGCTATCTGGCCAGAAACTCAGTCCCATGACTCAGAAACTCATTCGCTGTTGAATTCTAGCAAAGCAGCAGAGTTCAGGAACAACTGTCTCTGGAGCCAGTTGTCTTGTTTGCTCAGCTGAGCATCCCAGCTCCTCAGCACTTGCTAAACCACCTTGTTGTGCTGCAAGGCCTGGTTTCTTCCTGAAGGTTTGGTCATTGTTTGATCTGTCACAGTATGTATCAGGACTGGTCTTTGTTCAGACATAAGGAGTGATAGTAAGTGATAATTCTTTGTCTACTTACACTGATTATTTCAAAAGACTAAAAAAATCAAACAAGCCTCTGTCAGTTGGGTAAAATCTTGACAGACATAGAAGGACAACAAAACAAATGATTATATCAAGAGCTCTGGAAACATTTAACAATCCTGCAATCCAGTCTGCCACCAAGAAATGGCTCCTTTCCAATTAGAAATGTTTCATAACCAAAAAGTTAGAATGCTGAACAGCCCTGGATTTTTGTCTACACTTCTCTACTTAAGTCCTTTTACCTGACTCCTCATCATTCCCATGCTATTAAGCATGCCCTGCTATCCTGGTCTGGTGAGAAAAAACTTACTGCTTTAGCTTGCTCAAATATCTTTTCTACTTCTATCAAACTTTTAGCAATTGATTACTTCTGGAGCATGTTATCAAAGATGACCTTGACTATACATACTGCTTAGCTAGGTTAATGCTGCTGGCACTGTTCAAGTCAGTCCCATAAAACTGAACAGAATAAGTACAGCTGCTATGAACAGCAGCAGAATCTAAGTGAAAGTAAGAAAAGAACAAATTCAATTGTGTCTCTACAATATCTTCATATCAATCCAGCATTTAAATGATAGAATAAACTGAATCTTCTGGTTTTCTCTAAAGCTTAGATGTAGGCTTTCATACTCTATCATATCACTAAGGCAAAACATTGTCATTGATGAGACTCCTACAACCTCTAAGCACATGCACTACATCAGGCTGTGACAGAAAAGGGCTACACCTCTCAGATCCACTAAATTCATATTTGTAGTGGATATTTCATATCCACTACAGCCTGTGTAGCCCTCTGTGGTGGCCTAGTCAATAAATGGCAATGGCAGTTAGACATCCCTTCCGTCTTCCTCTGAAAATAAGCCATATCTAACCAGTGCTGGCCATCATCACAGTCAGACACTTGGATTAGGAATACAGCATAGAGATTCCCTGCTCTGCACTTACTGTAATTTCATGTTTAAGTACATATGGCACAATATGTTGACATTAATATAAACATCAGTGTGATTTAAAATATCTTATTTCTAAACTATTTCAAATGTTTTCACTTGACAAAGAAAAATTATGGCTTCTTAACACAGTTCTGTGAAACTGAAATGTGAAGAATGATTTCAGAGGACCTGAGGAAATTAGGGAGAGAGTTACATAGCTCTTGAGTAAACAAAAAGCCCAGTGGCTCAGGATTTTGCTCAAGATATTAATTGATAATCCTGATCCAACTGAAGCAGTGAGCAAGGAATTCAAACTGGATTTTCTAAGCAAATACCTTCAGCTATTGAACTCTTTCTAATTGCAGGCTGGCTCTGAGAAAAACTCAGCCAATGGCCTTTATTGCTTCCAGTGCCTGACACCTGCACCAGGTGAATACTGTGCCTAAAAATAACTTTTGAATGAAAGAATGTTTGATTTCCCATGAAATAACCATGAAGAAGAGTAATAAGCATGTATATGTAAGTAATAAGTAATGTAAAATGAAAGTCTATGCTATAAAATAAAGTTTTCAGTGAGAAGATGTAAAATATTCATTGAGGCAAAATGCTGTTGACTGCAGGACAACTGCAGCTAAAGAAGAGACAGAGAGGCTTTCCATGCCCAGCCAATACAGAGTCGCAAGCTGCAAGCAAGTGCAACTTGAATTAATAATCCACATTTCAGCTATATATTTCCTGGGGGAGCCTCATGGGTCTGGAGAAGAAGACAGACTTCTGGAGTTACCATGTCTTTCAATTTTCCGTTCAGCCATTGGACCCCAAAGTCCCAGTAGTAAAAGTCTCAAAGTGGAGTGTCTGCTTTTTCCTCTGAGAATAGGAGAGAGAATTCCTAACATGAGCTGAGACTTCTCTGTTCATCTTGATACTGCCTACAGAGCATAAGCATGTCTCCGCAATGAGGTACAGGTACATATGTGCACCTGTATGTTCTCTTCCAACCTTTGAAACCTGTTGAACAGTTTCAGTTAAATTTGACAGATAGGAGGGTCATAAGCGATTATGTTCTATAAAGATTCATAAAAATTGTCAGCCAAAAGGCCCTTAAGTACCCAACATAAATATCTTGAGAAGATGACTGCAACACAAATCATACATTATCAAATACCTGAAGAATCCAGACAAGTCTTTCAAAACATATCAAATGAAAAAAGTGCCCCTCAGCTGAAACTTACAGACATCTATGAGACAGAAATATGTAAGAAAAGAAGCCCCTATTATTACAAAAATTACTTGGCTACTAGCTCAATTTTTAATTTAAAGTTGTGGCTATGGAAAGAAACAAATTCATATCTGAAGCCTAAGATACCATGCAAATAAATAGTTAGTAATTTCTTGAAATTCCTTTTCTTTCCACCTAGTCAGGCTTGTGTTATAAATACTATGGCTGAGCTCCTGTTACTTACCCAGAGGGCTATCTTTTTCGCTTAATGAATCATCTCTTTCAGGCTGCCCAGGTAAATACTGAGTATCTTGAATTTGACTAGAAGCTACAGGATGCAGAAATGAATCTGTAGTTTTCACGGATTCGCTTTGCTTTGCTAATGTAAACCAATCCTTTGTCTGAGAAACTGTAGCCTAAGAAAAGAAATGTCATAGAGTAATACAAATTTCTCTATTTATTGCAGTATTTCTGAGAGCAGAGAGCTTAGTCTCTGTAGTCATTTGTGCAGTCCATCTGCATAGATTTCTATAATGGTAGTCCCCAGTTCTGTTTAAGCTATATTACAACCCATCAGCCTTCTTCTGTAGTACAAAGAGCTTTGAAAAGAAGGGATATTCAGAGAATCAGTTGTCCAATTAGGTTATGACCTCAGTTACATTAATTTAACCCAATGCATTCAACCTAGCTTGATGTTACACTCAATAAGCATGTTTATTTTACCTGGCCAAGTGATATGTAGAATTTCTTCATAGAGAATAAAATGTCATCCTCCTGCAGAGAGGGAGAACTTGGGTGTCTTCTCTTTATCCAGGGATAATAGTCACTATCTATAATGAAATTAATGCCAGTCTTGCTCCATTCTACCTGTGATATCAATTTAGCTAGCCTGAAATTAAATGTTGAGACAGGAAAATAGTTGATTTTAGCTTTTAGTCAGAGAAACAGTTGATTTTTGCCTAGAATACACTCTAAAAATAAATTGCTACAAGGAAATTAATAGTGTGCTTTATTATTTCACCCCTCATCTGCTGTCACATATATAAATGCCAGTACTACCATTCCACACTAGCTTTCAAGCTGGTGCCCTGCTTTGCATTATCGAGCTTTACCAGTAAAAATTGATTTTTGTTAGGGTGATCTTGCATGTATCTACACAGTCCCAAGCCCTGCCAAGAAGCCCTTGAGAGCTAAAAAGGAACAATATTTCCTATATTGCAGAAGCCCTGCACCTTACCGGACATTACAATTCCTGGTCATGATACAAGCAATCTTCCAGCAGCAAGGCCACAGCAGTGATTGTATTAATTGAACTTTCAGATGATAACAAGGCAGCTGGTGCTTCTGTGTTCAGCTGGCTGCTGTGTAAGGACTTTGTAGTACTGAATAGCACTCCAGTGCTACCTTTGTTAGTGTGAAACTTGTGATGTTCAGGAAAGACAATCTTAGAACCACGTCATGATGATAAAGATGCCCTGAGCTCAAGAACTGGGACAGAACTTAACTAAGTTAGAAAGCAGTACAAAAACAACCAAGGTGCGTATGAAGGGAAGAAGATGATTATGCCTGGGCCTATGGCCATGAGCTGAATGCCCAGGTTTATTTGTCCCCACTATTTGAGGGCAAATAGGATTACATTCTAAGGTTGGGGATTCTTCATCTTTAAATGCAAGTTCCCATTTTAGTATCTCAGCTTTTCTTGATTCTGATTCAGAAAAGCAACTTAAAGTAGAGATAGCAATGGAAATTAGGAACATGTTTAAGGTTGGTTTTATCTATTTCTCTTAGGTAATTCTCCTCAAACCAGGAAATACTTTGCTATAGCAGAAGACCAAATTTTTGTGTTTCACAAAGCCCAGACACCTGTAAAGCAGGATGCTACTAAAGGTAAAATGGAGCACTTTTTCATGTTTGTTTTACTTATTCTTTGCACAGTTTTCCCCTTGAATACAAGTGCAGTCTTCAGGTATTAAAAGTTTAAAATATTTTGAAAATTTTTATATGGAAGCCCATACCACAGTAACTAGGCAGTCATTACAATCAACAATCATGAGTTTTGTGAACCCTAATGCCAGGCTGCCTCTCCTTCTAGGACCTCTAAAACACATTACAATTATCAGCATCTAGACAAAACCTTAAAGAATGTAGAGGAAGATCCTTCCAGAAAAGCACACTAAACCTCATAAACATCTGCTGAAAGGACATTTGAAAAAATATAGCAAGTGTATAACAGTAAATCATCCAATTATGCCATGGCATCCCATAGAAATCTCACAAAAGGAGGTCTGACAGTGCACACAAAGACAGAAAACTTATAACTGAAATAAAAAGGGCCGGATGGTTTTTTTTCCCCAATAGATTTCCTGGATTCACATCTTCCACTTATATGGCCTCTATATTGATTAGAAAGAAATACATTGCTACCGTGATATCTCTGTGGAACAGAGATTCAGAAATCAATTAACCCCACTCTTACTTTCTTTATAATGGTATCATATGGTATGTAATTCACGGTCAAGGAAAACTACAGAACCATGAGTGAAAGAAATCACTGATTTTACTTTATCCAGCTCACTAAAATGCTAAAATTAAACAGGACTAGAGGTGGGAGAAAACATATTAATGGTACTGTCAAGATGAATTAAACAGAAGAAAAAAAATAGACAAATTTAAAACTGAGACAAAGCATATAAGATTGGAATACCTGTATTCAAAGTAACAGTCACTTTCTAGAAATGCTGGAAGTCTTTCTTTCTTAATCCACTGAATTGCTTGTTCTCGATCAAGACACTATTAAAAAAGAAATGCCAAACATTTGCAGTATTCTTAACTTTCTCATTTTGTTTGTCATGTAACTGGTTCTGTCCATCCACCTTCTACAGAAGCATTGTCTCAGGAAGACAAATATACAATCAACATCACCGTTGGGATTCAGGTTAACCCTAATTGTGCTAAGACAATTGAGTTAATTTACTTTCCTATAAATAGCTAATAAGGTCTAAATCTGATTTCACCTATAAGAATACAAATTTTTTAACAAAACATGGGTGTTTTTTCTTCAGAAATAATGTGTGTGTGAATCATGCTTTTACAGTACAATACCAAACTCAAATGAGAGGCTCATAATTTTTCTGCAATAGGAAACTGTTAATTTTTCTGACTTTATCACATTTTATCAGTAAACACGATTACATTTTGCCTCAAGAATTTGAAGAATAAGGAACTCTAAAATTAAATTGTACTTCCAGAATGGGAGAGCTGTGAATGTTAAAAACAAAATCAAACAAATAAAAAGCCAATCAGCTATCACCTTCCCTACTTTTACATTGGAGCATTGCACAACTGCATTGCACACAGTAACTGTCATAGTGAAAACCAGTGTGTGATGAATTGGGCCCATAACAGATTTCTGCTCAAGAGGTCTAAGTCTCAGTGTCTCACCAATGCAAAAAGCAAAGTAGCTCCAGTAAGTGGGTTTAGGTGTGAAAGGGAGGTGTTGAGCAATGAGCTGCACAGAGCCAGCTAGCCAAAAATTATACCTAGGGTCTTATACAGAGAGCAAGCCCTCTGACTACTGGCCATGGTGATCCATAGCTGTTTCCCTTAGACAGCACACTTTTTAATTTTTTTTTTTTTTAAGAGTGTACTTCTTACACTTTTAGGAGATCACCTGATTTATTTATCTGAGGTGCATTTCTCCTTTTAGTGATGGTGAGGCTGATTATTTGGAAGAATACAGTAACTCCCTTTGTCCATAAAAGCAGGTGAAGTTTGGGCAAGGATGGGTGCTACTTGCTATATCAAATAATCAGTTCACATAGATTACGTTTCAAATTTTCTTTCCATGAGCTAATATTCCATTAGGGACAAGGGTTATTTCTGCCACATATATATCTGTAGGGGATAAAAAAAAAAAAATCTGAATTACACAGAAAGTGGGTGGTTTCATTTAGAGAGAAGAAAATATTTCAAAATATGGAAAGCTTATGTTGGCAGTGGCTCATACAATGTAATTTGTGGAGATGGAGACTAATTACTCCCAACCACATAGTGTATGCCTCCTTTTGGTAACTGACAAGCTTTTTTGGAGTATAGAAGATTGTCTTGTTATTTTGGCATTTAATATTTATGCATTTACTGACTCACAGCTCAGTTTTTTATCTGTGTAATTCGTAACATGTTCATGTCTGTACATGGCTGGTACACAAAATTCTGTATACCATCAGAAAGAAAGAAACTCTATTCTTTCCCCTTCCCCAGAGAAAGATGCTACATTTAATCTGATGGGGTTTGTTACCTTGGTTATCTTCCTTACCCAGTCAGCCTTAGGCCTTGCTGGGACCCAATCCAGTAAAGCTTTTAACACGTGTTTAAGTTTAAGCATGTGTTTAACTTCCCTTGATTAAAGTTAAACACATACTTAAGTGCTTTGCTGAACTGGGGTTTCTCTGCAGTAAGGTATGTGGGATGCCAGCCAGTTTCTTTCCATAGTTGTGATCAATTCTACCCAACTCCACAGGTTTTTTTCTTAACATATTTTATGCCAATTTGATTTTGACTCTTGATAAGAAGATACTTATCTCCATATCAATATTTGCAAGTGTGCATGCACACATGCTGAGAACTTTTGCTTATCTGTAAATTTCTGACAGTCTAAGAGGAAAGTAAAACACAGAGAAAAATAACACTGGCTGTGTTTCTTATGTAGACCATCTTGAAATTCAGGCTGTAGCCTGAAAGACCCACTAAGATTCTCTAATCGTAGCTCATTTTCATTAGTAATGCACCAGTGGTGGCCACTCAAGGCGACTTTTTGTAGCAATGTAATGTTCAAAGACAAGGTCAATCTCTCCAGTCAGTGCAAAGGAGACTGCATCACCTGATGCCTGAAAGATCAAATCCTATTTGATTTGAACTGAACTACTTGATGGAGTTGGTCTGGGATGACTTCTTCTGGTTCAGTCATAGTGTAGTACAATGAACAAAGCTGACTTCTTTCGCCTCTTGTAGTTGCAACGACAATTTTTTGTCATGATGTTTTGTAGGCTGTTTTGTTTCAGCTCAACTTTGAGATGACAAGCTGAACTGTGTGAGGCATTTAGGTTACCTATCCAGTAAATGTTCTTATTCAAAAATAAGAACAAACATCACCCTTTCCCCCCAAAAGGGGAAGAAACTGTACTGAGGCATGCTGCTCCTCAAAAGGCCATAATACTTCCCATCTATGGAAAATGGCCTAGAGAAAGAAATGCATTCTTAAATAATACAGGAACCCTGTTGCTCCAAACCACATTAAAGGTGTCAGTATTAGTAAAATGGTGCTGAATTTGTCAAGAAAAGCCATCAAGAGTTGCAATGATGTGAGGTTATCCCAGAGAGTGTTAACCACACTCGTACAAGCACACGTTTCCTCACTTGAAGCCTGAGAGCAAATAAGATATCGAGAACAACTCTTCTGCTTTTGTGCTCTCAAGCACAAAATAATAATATTGTGTTTGAGAAAATAATAATTTAACATGGTAGGCATATATGTGAGCCTTGTTCTTTTGTAGCATTTGTCCAGTGTAGGTGCAGATAATTGCAATTTCCCATTAGTATCATTTTGTTAAACAGCGTTGCCTTTTGACCTCTCTCATAACTGTTTTCTTTTCTGAAAACCATTAAGCTAATAGTGGGCAAAGCAGCAGTCTGTCTAACTTTCCAGCTATGACATAATTTAGAGCAGCCGCCTCTAAAAATGTAGCAAGACCTTAGGCTGGCCTTGAATGAAATGAACTAAAGTCACATCAGTCACACCAATGCAAAGTAAGCAAGAAAGGAATAAACTAAGTATTCCAGAGAAATATTTTTCCTCCTCCAAAGCCATTGTTTAACACAACTACTTATACTGTCTTCTAGCATTGCAGGTGTATATGGTGCTTTAATTGCCAATTTTAACCTGCTACATTTGGTGCTGAAGAAAGCCTTGAAAGTAAACAGGTAAGAACACCAAAATTGATAGTGTCTGAGGAAGTCTGAAACAAGATTTTTTTTCTGAAATCTAACCTATCTTTCCACTAATTTAGCTTTCTTGTGGCCAAATATTATTTTCTCTGGCCATTTCAATTGATGCTAACCATGTAAATCCTTTGGGAATTAATGGAAGAGAGACTTATGTGTTGCCAGACCACAGATGAGCTCATAGCCACACAAGGAAATTAATTAATAAGGAAAGACTGAGATGCATTAGTTTCAGTCAATTTGCACATTCCAGGGATCACTAGTAAAGTCAGCGTTGTCATAATATTTTTTCTTTAATATTAAAAAGTATTCAGACCACACAACCTAATCCTGCCCTACAAATTCTTCAAAATTTTGTTCTACAGGATGTGTATGTGTCATTCCATTCACTTGTCTGGTAGACACATGTGCATTGCAGGGCATAATTTGGCCCATCATTATGTTTTCCTAACATAAATTAACATTTTTCCCAAGATACCAAGCCAAACACAACAGTAACTACTGCCAGTATCTCTACAGTAAGATCTAAATATAAACTCAAGGGCTATAAGATACTTACCATAGTGTTGTAATTTGGATCAATATTGAAGGTTGGAGAATCGCTGTGCATTTTGGAGAGCTGCCCATCACTCTCTGCTTTCCTTAGAACATCATAAATGGGACTTGGAGGTTTCTGATCATGTAGATTTTTTTTCAGCTGGCTTTCCAGGCACTGTGGGGCATCATTAACTACTTCAAAAACCCCAAAATCAGAGTTAAACTTAATTGGCTGGGCAAAAGTCTGCAAAAGAAGTTTGGAAAGTTTATAACATTGCAATAAGGGACATCTTTCATTTAAGGAAATTAATTTTTATAGAATAGAAGCATTGTACAGAGTGCAAGCTGGTATGTTGAGGCTTCTTTCTCTTGCCTGCCGTAGTTTATCTTTAGGGCTGGAATAGTAACTTTTCTGCATTCTTTTTCTTTAGTCTCTTTGCTGGATAGCTTTCCAAAGCATTCCTACTTTTTGTCTCAGCTACACTTAATTGTCAAGAATTTAACTCATTCTAGATCATAGACCTTTCTTTTTCACATGTAAATAATAGATTCAGGCGTAGATGTCTACAATATCTAATTCACCGTGACTTTAGAATCTGTTCTGCAGGAAGTTTCTTACCTATAGGATCAGATCTCCACTGTTACTATCACATTCATTAGCACAAAAAAACAATCAGAGCTTGAAAAGATTAGCAATGAAGCTGACTTGTTAAATGTAAGATGTGTTTGAGGACGATGAATGTGAAGATTTCCATATGTAGGGAAGGATTTTCGCCATATTGTTACTTGAAGGTCAACCATCCACAAAAACCTATGGCCTGTAATAAGTTTTATTGTACATCACTAGTTCAGTGAGACTGTGTAACACATGAGGTAGACCAGATTTCATCTTAAGCTATGTAGTTGTAACTGTTGTCAACTCCAAAAAAATCCACGGCAGAGCCATCTTTCATCCTTTGAGCTCTGGTATTAGCTGTTTTCCTGCCTTTTCTTCTAAAAGACTATCCTTCAAATTCTCTTACTTGAAATGAAGAGGGAAAACTTGATGGATTTTACAGAAATAATGGGCGATACCCAAGACAGATATGAATATGATATTATTTACAACCTGTTCATATAAGCATCTGCGCACTGAACTGGAGAACAAGGTGGCATGTTGTATTTAAGAACCGAAGAAAATCCTGGCCATATCCAGTCCCAGTGCCAAAATTCCTTTTGGCTTCATTCCAGACAGGATCCCACCTGGTGTTTGTACAGTTGTCATTCCACTGCACTTAATAAGATTACTTTATTTTTTCAAGCACTGCATTTTTCATTTCCTTGAACATTTTCATATATCACATATATACACACAAAGGCAAAATTCATATACATAATAGATACGCTGAATATATGCTACATACAATACAAAAATATATCATTGACCAATTTTACTCTTTTTCACACCCATAAAAGTACAAAGTCCATGTCACTATCAGCTATGGCAAAGCACGTAGCCTGTGGGAGCTCTAAGTGTATGGTTAGTGCCTGTGACATCAGACTGCCACTGCTCAGAGCCATGTGTTGAGTTGCATTAGTCTCTTTGGTTACCTAACTTTCCTTGAAAATCATGGCTTGGTTTTTGTTCTCTGACACCTTGTGCCTCTTTTGGCATTAATTTTCTCCAGGGTACTCTACAGATTTTAGTGCTTTTTCTCCAGATGTACTGAACAGCACTTTAAAGAGGCTTTTATGTGTAGTAAGTAGATTTCTCTATACTTCATTTAGACCTCCTCCCAATTCACTGTGTATACATTTCATTTACTTTCAAACCTAATTTGGGCTACTACCAACTTGTAAGTGACTAACTGTGCAACCTTAATAACCTCCAAATGTATTATTTCTTATTTGTTTTTTCATGTTTTTAAAAAGGAACCAGAAGAAAATACACTAAGAAACAAGGTGCTTAATTCTTTCAAGATTTGAAATGCTCTTGTTTGTGGAGAAAAGCAAAAAAAGTGCAAATTCCATAATATAGGGCTATGTGATTAGACACAACCAGATTATTTTAGTTCCATGTGAAAACTAAGCAGAGACAACATTAGTTTATCACACATATCTACTTTTACTTAATCATAAGTAACTTAACTCTAGATCTAGGCTTTTCGATACACATTCTAATTAACTGAACAGAAAACATACAGCAACTTTAATGCAGTAAGAGATGCTGGTGACAATTTTTAAAATGAAAGTTACTGCTATTCTGGGTGTCTGACTACAAATCATTTGTAAGACACATACACAAATGGAACAAAAGAACATACATGATGGAATAAGAAGCTTAAGATTTCATACACTACCCACTTGACTGAAAAAGGTGTTTCTAGTCCAGGATTTTGGGTTCTCAGTCAAGATATAGTTACCTATCTTCAGAAACACTACGAGGCATGTATAGTACTTGTACCAGAGAGAAGCCAGTAGATCCCCTCTACTTGACAGTAGTAAGACTACATCTGGAATACTGATATATCTGGTTTTGGGTCCCCAGTACACGTATATAAGTAATGTTCATATATTTACGTAAGTCCAGCAGAAGACCACCGAGGTGGTCAGAGGCTGGAGCACTTGTCCTGTGAGGAGAGGCTGAGGAAGTGGGGTTGTTTAGCCTGAAGAAAAAGAGGTCCTCTGGGGGGACCTATCAGCAGTCTTACAGTACTTACAAGGAGGTTACTGAGAAGGTAGACCCAGGCTTTTTCATGGAGGTGCATGGTCAGAGGACAAGAGAACCACAGTCATATATTGAAACAATAAAGGTCTCAACTGGATACAAGAAAAAATGTAATTGCGCGATAATTAGTATTGGAACAGGCTGTCCAGAAGGACTATGACATCAGTTGTTGAAGGTTTTCAAGACCAACTGGAAAAGGTGCCGAGCAACCTGGTCTCAACACTAAAGCATTGACCCTGCTTTGAGCAGGAGGCCAAACTGCAGGCCTCCCCAAAACCCCTTAGAGCCTGAGTGATCTATGACTCTGTAAAAATCCCACCAGACGAGCATCTCATCAAGCTATCATATAAAAGCATTTTAGAATAGTTAAAACCTTTCTGGAGAAGAGTATTTCACTTGCTTACTAAAGAAAACTGAAATGATAAATCAGAATGATTTTTATAAGCATAAGAAAAGAAGAGGTAAGTCCCAACCTTCTTAATTCATCCCCACCACACAAAAAAGTGATGTTATGAAAAAAATCAAATGGCAACACACAAAAAAGAGTAACTCAATTTCTTGTAGGAAACATTTTCCCAACTATAGTACAGGACAGAGAAGATCAATCAATCTGTTTCCCTCTCAGTATGTGAAAAACTTTGTAGCAAAACACCCAATCTAACCATTCCCATACATTATAAGCCACACACAAAAAAAATCCTGTTCAATACCCTGTAGCAAACATTAAACCTTTTCCACAGAAGCCAAGTGCTGTAAAATCCTACAATGTTCACAGGACAATAATGAGAGAGGTTTATGGCACCACCAATATACTAGGTCATTGCAATAATAAGGAATATCTTCAGTGAAGAAGCCTTTGTTAAGAAGTGGATGATAGCCTACACTATAAAATAAGGAGGAAAAACTATCTGTGCCAATCTAATATACTAAGAAATGTCTTTCTTACCCTACATTTGGCAAGTGCTTTGGCTTTTTACAGACAAGTAAAATACACTAACCAAAGGCTAAGTGTATCAACGCATTCTTCCCAACATTCTCTCTCTAGTTTGGGCCAGTTTTTGATCCTTTGAAGATAGAGAGGGAAAATTCCAGAGCCAAATTATACTTCAAGATGTTCAGAAAAAATAAATCCATTTTGG
>BJBW01006420.1:0-28866 GCA_004320125.1 Scolopax mira | reverse complement strand
TGATCAATGTAAATCCGTGCAGATTACTCAACTTTAGAAAAAATCTTCAAGCAAACAACAAAAGCTATTTTCAGACTGTGGTACAGCAATAGTATTAATTAAACAACCACGTGTACGTTTTTGACAGCAATGAAATGTCTTAGTTGTCAAATGCACATTGAATATGGTTTCAGCTGAAGAATAAATAGAATACATAATTTTGAAACCTGAAGTTATACACTTAACTGAAGGGAAGGCAAATTTCCCTCAGTCCTCCCAAAACAGAAACCAAAACAGCATCCATCACCATGTTGCCAGGGTATCAGACACATAAATCTTACTGTTCTCTGCCTTAACAGTTTTCAGATATACTTAACTCCAGATACACTTAACAAATGTGTAAATATGTTCACCACATCCCACCCTGAGTAATGTAGTTTGACCCCAAGAGAAACAGAATGACCACAGCTTGGCTGCCTCTTAGGTTAAGGCCCTGAAAGGGTGGGAATGAATAGAGTCCTCATCCAGGAGCTTTGCCAAAATTTCCTTAACATGGGTATGCATGTATCATAAATAAATGTCAGTGAGAGTTCAGACCAGAAGAGAATTTGAGCAGCTCTAGAAAGTGCCTAGGAAATTCACACTGCATGTGGTCAATGGCAAATCTCCCATTGACTTTAATGAGTCCAGGATTTCCCTTCTGCTGATGCATAAGACAAAAGTCACAATCTAATTAAGAGAGAAGAGGAGAGCGTTTTGGGTAAACCCACTATCAATAATAAAAGAAGTTAGGAGGGCTTTTTAGGCTTCCTTTAATATCAAAGACATCAAGCAAGTTTCAGTTCTGGATAAGACCCAACATAACGTGTGTGTAGGGCCTTAGTGATGTAAAAGCCTTTTTGAGGGAGGTTGTATTGGCATGTGCAGCCTCCCTCCACGCACCTGGAAAAGACAAGAGAAAACTAATGAGCATGAATCAATGCCTTGAATTGATGCTTTGAATTATTCACAGCCATCTCCAAAGCAGAGATGGGCCTGAACCTTGCAGCAGAGTGGATTGCTTTTTGCTTTCTGCCTGTTCCGTCATGGGCTACTCATAGATCAGGCCTGGTTTTACTCTTGACAGCACCTAGGTTTTCAGGACCATTCTGTTTTCAGAAAGACTGATTGGCCCAAACTTTATTATATGGGCTTTAATTATTTTCAGAATCATCACCTGTATCAAACCCTGATCCCAGGCTACTCAGCAGAGAGCTTTTATGGTGAAAATGACTTTCAAAAGAAGTCGTCTTCAAATCTGATGTTGATAATATTGTGGTCACTTGGTAATTATTTTCTGCTCCAAGGGAGACCCACAGCCAGGGACTTGCCACCAAGAATGCCATCTCCTGAAATACTTCAACCAAGGTTGAAGTTAGCAGTTAGCTTTTCTGTGTCTAGGGCAACTCCTTGAGGTTGCAGAGTGTTATTTTCGTCAGGACCTGTTCCACTGGTAAGTGGAAAATGAGGGGTAAGGTCCCTGCATGGTCTTGGGGTGGAATGAGTAGCAGGCAGCTTGAAGAGTGCAGGAGAAACAAGTTGACGTTAGCGTGCTTTCTTACTGAGCCCACCAATACTGAGCTGGAAGGCTATTTCTGACTTGTGAATTTTCATTGCTGGATAAACATGTTCTTGGATGTTTTAAATACACAGACCAAAGATTCGAATTCTAGGGATGCCTGACAGGCTAGAAATAGAAATGTATCCAGGCCAATGTTTCTCTTAAATCTTTCATTTTAGATTAGTTACTAAGGAAGGTGTAACTCGTTTGTATGTCATATAATTTGTTTCTGCTACTGTGAAATCACTTTACTACTGGAAACAAGTGCCCTCATGAGGGTTTCTGTATTATTTTATCTTTCAGAAATATTTTCTGTACAAACTATCCTTTATTACAGTATGGAGATCTTTGGAGTATCTAGATATTCATGTCAGATTGTATTGAATATTATTATAATAACAGGATCACTTAAAGGATATACTGTAAATCAAAAAAAAAATCTGCTGCTGCTATAGCAAGCCCCCAGTGATACAATTTTACATACACTAGGGGTGCATTATAAATCAACACAGAGGCAGGTCTCTTAAAATAAGCACATGCTACCCCTGATTTCTTGTATCAAGTCACACAATATTTTCAGTTTAACTTGTTGCCTAACTACTAGCACACCTGGGTAAATCTGTTCCCAGGCAACAGCATATAAGCACAACAAGAATAAAGCAATGGAAATTTCAATGCAGTCTTTAGTAGAAACCTTCTGAGAAGAAGAGGGAAATTGGGAATATAAGGTATTCAAACCACAGAACTCAAGGCATTAGTAGAACTTAATTCTGAGGAGGGTAAATATTCAGAAAAGATCAAAGAAAAGATAAAACCAATTAAGAGAACATTACAGATAAAAATAGCTAATGGAGCATCTGTTTTCATAAAGGTATGTAAATATATAGAAGAGAGACCATGAGTTATCATAGAAACCTACCAAGTCTAACAGCATGAAAGAGTGTTTACTGAGGAGTGTCTTTGAACTCTATTCTGAGGGCTTCCAGAGCTGTCAGGAGTGCCTGGACATTTGCTGTTGTTCAGAGCTGCTAAGCTGTGCCAGGACTGCAGGCTGAGAAGCCTTCTGAGGCTAAGGAGAATTTTGGCTTCTGATTGATATCCTGAAATCTGTGCATGTCCAGGGAGACCCAGAGCTTAAGCAGGCTGGACCTCTTACCTGCTCCATCCTCTGTGATTTGGGGATAACTTGAAGCATAGTTTCCAAATAAGCAGCAAAGGCATAGAGGATGCTGTTCCTGTGCTGAGAGCAATCTGGCACATGGAAGAAGGCCTGGGTTTAAAAGCTATGTAGTTAGGCTTGGATTTAGGCAGATATGCAGCTGCAAGGAGGGGAGAAGTGGGAGAGGAAGAGGAAAAAATACAGCCCTCTCACCACACATTTTCTTCTGTCTTCATCTCCCTAGTTTTGTAAAAATTATTCTTAGGAATCTTGCAGCATAGTGAAAACATGTAAAGGCTGAGCTCCTAAGAACAGTAAGTATAGCTGCTGTGCAAACCCCACACTCTGTTCTAGAGTTAATACTTCCAGAACCCCACACTCTGATATAGAGTTAATACTTCCAGATTCTATTTCAAGATTTAAAAATTGGCATGAGGACAGCCCTTTCTGCCATCCTTAGTTCTGCAGCTCCCATTATGTGTAATTTTACATGAATCTGTGATGCAGCTTAGAGAGAACATCTATGTCCAGTTCAGTTTGATAAACCTGAACCGTAACTGAATTTATTTCAATAGTGGCTGCACCAGAGTTCCAAGGAGCATCAAGAAATATTCTGCCCATTTCTATACGCTGGTGGCAATTCCTACCCAAGAAGTTGCAGAAATGGATATATGTTCTTGTAGTGCAGCCTGTTGGGCTGAAGTACTTTAGGAGGGGGACAGGCTGTGGGTCAGCTCTGGCATAAATAGGCTGGGGGACCCCACAGGAGCCATGAGTGACACCGTGGAAAGGTCTGTGCCACTTTCTAGAGTAGTACGGGTGCGAGGTATGGGGATGGAGAGAATGGGGAGACTCAGGGCCAAGACTATCAAGATGAAGTTGGGTGAGGTTTCTGCGTTGAGGGATCAGGACAATATGTGTGACTCCCATGAGAATGTTTGTGGCAGGGCAGTTGACAGGGAAAAGGAACAAAATATAGGGCAGCTGGTAAAATATAGGGCACCGGGTCTGGTGGTTTAATTTCAACCAGATCAGCAGACAGAAGAGAGCATAAGGCTGCATCCTTCTAGCTACAGATGGGAGGGGAAGAGAAGGGGAGTGCCAACTTTGAGGTCTTCACAGCCATGATGAGAAACAGAGTAGGTTCCTGAGATAAAGTGGTTATTGACCACTTTAGTGGCCAGAATAATGTAAAAGAACAAACATTTGTTATTGTCGGTGTGTCATGATACTGGAATAAAAGTAGACTCCTTATGCTTTTTATATAAATATTTACATCTCTTGTCCTAATCATATTATTTTGGTGCACTGTGATTTAAATATGCAAATTTGCAAGACAAAATCTGTCCCCATAAGTCCAGATACTATATTATTTTTCCTGACAGATAACATTATCTGTCAATAATAACTCTTGCTACCATTAAAGTATGGTAAAGGCCATTTAATTTCTCAGTGGCAAGATGTTCTAAGCAAAATGCTACAAATCTTATTAAAGTGTTTCTTGTATTTTGCAAGGAACTTCTAAAAAGATACTTACCGGAAGACTCAAAAATTCATTAAAGTAGTCCACAAGCATATCATCTGTGGCTAAGAATTCTTCCTACAGAGAGACAAAACCACAAAGCAATGCTTGTACTAATCTGCACTGACATGGTTTGAACACACTGTTGCCTCAAACAATGACTTTTCCATGAGATATGACATGCAAACTTTTGCAAAAGGTTATTTCCCACTTTTGAGAATATAATCATTGTAACTTCATTATATTCTAACCACTGCACATCACTGAGGTCCTACCAATTTAAAAAACACACATGAAGGTAAATCCTTTGCCAAGAAATTTACAAATAAAGCCTTCATAAACCCAACAGCTTCAATGTGCATAAGCTAACAGTCTAGAAATTCCCCACATTATACTTTTCTCCCTCGCATCTGGGAAGGAGTATAAAAGTTCACCAGAGCCTGCTTCTGCTCCCGCACTGCTGCTTGGGGATGTTTGGAATAAAAGGGAGTTCACTGATCTGTAATTTGGCTTACCAAGCAAGCAGTATGTGCCATACTTGAAATCTGACAGAACTGGGAGGCTTCCTGTTGACCTCATCTGAAATAAAGACTGCATCTGCAGGTGGCTTTGTACCCTTTCTGACCCCTGCATTTTCAATCCTATTAATAAGACTCAAAAACTATAGAACAGAAATTATTTTTTTTTTTGCTGTGACAAATCAACAAATACTGATCCCAGTCTTATTTCCACTGCACTAAATAGCACCACCACTGCCCTTATTTCAATTCACCAGAAACATACAAGTAGAACATTATTCCATCAATGCTCAGAAATCTGTCTTCAGTATAATGAAGACTTCTGAACAAGTTTTAATAGTTTCAGTTTCTTGAATATTCTATCTGCCTTGAAACACCAGGAGAATGTCCCTAAATCAAACGTATTTGCTGATATAAGCACAGGTTTTGTGACAACAATCTTTTTTTCCTCTTTCTTAAATTCATAACAGTGAAATGCACTAGGGATGAACAGTGTGTTAAAGAGAGGTTATGCACAGTGTATGTGGTATCACTTACAGGCAGGCAGTATCTTGATGCAAACTCCACAGTGTCTCCACCTAATTAGAGACAGCTTGTACTTAGGTAAGGAAGAAATCTTGAGCTAATCTACTTGAATATGAACTCAGGAAGGCCCCTGCGTGCTGCATGACAAGACAGAACCAGACTTGATGGTGTTTGTCCAGCCTTAGTCTGCCAACATTTATTCCTTAGCACTCGTGTTTGTTGCTATGACCGATACAGGACAGGCAAGTTACCTCATGCTCATTCCTGGAAAATGCTGAACAACACTGAAAGCGAGGCTTTTTGCATCACACAGATTGTGCTTTGTTTGGATCACAGGCCCATGGTCCAATACAGCTGCAGTACCACGGACCTAGAGATATTAGGGCCCTAACTAAATAGGAGAATTTACCAAAGTGTCTAACCCAAAGCATTTTGAAGCAAACAGAAAATCCTCACACTAATGTTGCTAGGCAATCAATCAGTTCCAGTGATCTCAATTCAGTATGTGTTAACGTAATTATTAAAAGAAAGTCTTAGAAACAAGCTGCAGTCTGCCTCACATTCAGTTTGGGTAATGCACAATGAGATTTGACACTGATAAGGATGAATCTGAGGATGGATAGATACAATACCCCATGTGAATATTTTACTGTTTTAAAGAACTTATTCAAAAACATTCATTTATTACTGGTTGAAGTACAAGCTCTTTAAGATTATGCAGGTAACATGTGTTTTTAATTTGCCAAGGATATAATTCTCTGTAGTCCCATATAACAGCAAGAAATGTAAACACAGTGGTTGATTAATCAATAAAATGTTTATGATCTTATTAATGCAAGCTTTATTACTTACTGATCCTACTGCATCTATACACAACATACTTTCTTCTGGGTTTTGTGGTCAGTCTAATTTTCATTTGAAAGCATAGTTGCACTTTTGTATTTGTACATTGTAGGTTATGGAGTTGCATATACAATACTACAGCTTAGATTTTTGTGTCAGGTAGCATTTTGTTTCATTTCTGCCCATGCTGTCTTTCCTGCTGCACAATCCAAATTATGACTAGAGAAACCTGCCTTAAAATTGCAACTAGATATCAAGGTGTGCTAAAAATTGGTCCAAAACTGCAGGTTTGCCTTCATCCAATTTGTGTACAAATAGGAATATCCTGGGCCTGATTTCTGACACTCTTTTAAAATTGAAAGGAATTTAAAAATCATTTCAGCAATGGCATACAACTATTGTAGATATTTTGTGGATAGAAACGTAATTTCTATTTATAGTATTTGATAGCTTTATTACTGCTGAAAAAATATAGGAACACAGAAATATTATTAGACACCGAAAACTAAGCTGAACATAAATAAAAGCATCACCATCTTGAAATACATAAATAATATGTACAGCTAAATATCTGCTATATATATAATTTATCTCTACCTGAATTTGTGCTGATTTTTTTATGATAATAAATAGTATAAATAAAATATCTAGAGGCTCCCCAAAGGAATAGCAATACTTTAAAACACACAGTTACAAAGGCATCCAAAATGGGAAGAGGCAAACATTATCTAAGGTGCAAAATTTTAGGTGTCATTTCCTAAACAAATGGGACAAACATATCTGCTTTTCAAATGAGAAGACAAACATTAGGGAAATCCTACATGACCAAAGGGCAGAAAATGTAAAGTAAGGAGAAGATTGTTAAACCTGTCATGTCGAACCTTCCAGGTGATTGTTTCCTTTCTTCATCCTATTTCACTTCCTGTTTCCATTCTTGTTCTCCATAGATTCCTCTTACCTTTTTTTCCTAATTATTTTCAAACAAAGTATTTTTTTCTCTTAGAAAATTGTAAAAAATTACTCAGTCTCCCACACTTACGCAGAGGAAAGAAATGAGAAACAAGACAACAGTTTGCAAAAGCTTATTTTTGCTCTATAGTTGCATGATAAAATGACTGATCAAGCCTTATAAAGCATACTTACAAACACTTCTTCTGTTATACATGGAGGCTCTGAAATAGAAAAATGAAACATCATACGTTATCCAAGCAATACAATCAACCTTGTTCAACTATGATTACTGAACAAAACAAAAATTAGTGAGGCATGACAACCTTCCTGGATATTCTGAAATAAAATTACTCAGTCTGAGGGAAAAAAAATAAACTCTAAGAAAATGTGGTAATGTTGACCCATAACATAAAAAGGTTGAGAATCACAAGAATTATTTAAATATAATTAAAGCATTAACTAGATTATTTTACATACAAATCAGTTCAATTTTTGTCAGTTTTCCTCTCCAAAATTGATTACTAGAAGCTGGCTGGGTTTAATGAAAACACAATTTGTATGAGACTCTGGGAGCCTCAAACAGCAAATATTACGAATCATATGATAAAATTTAAAAAAATAAAACTATTTGTGGGTGTTCCCAGATAACCAAATCTCACTTGTTCTAGGAGATTATTTCGACTTTTGTGATGCCCTTAGAAGGGATTAAAGTTCTCTCTTCAGAGCGATAAATTTTGCTGGGAAAGTTTAAATCTAGCATTTCAAGATCTCTCTCTTTTGTATCTATACCTGAGGCAACCACCCTGGGGTCAAACCCCCTGCCTGACACGGGGCCGGAAAGCACTACCTACCCGTGGTAAGCCTCTTCGACCACATCTCGGATCTACCCATATAGGGGCCAGCGTCCACACCTGCATGCTCACCACCTCATCAGCAGAGATGAAATCCTGGGCTACGGACCAGGAAGAGAAGCTGCAGAGCTGCTGGGCCTGCGGCGGGGCGGCCTGGCCCTGCTGCGTGGCTGAGGGCAAGCGGGGTTGCTATGGCACCGCAAACAATGCACGGGATGAGCCAGGCGGCAGGAAAATGCTTCCACTGCTGATGGGAAGCAGACTCAGATACCAGGCACACTGCCGGTGTGGTCCCAAAAGAGATGCCTGCAAACTAGGAATTGGAAGATATTTGCAGCAAGAAATTAAGTTAGAGGCTCTTTTCTTAATTTGGCCTAGGCACTTCTTAGTCTAAAATTATATTCTACCTTCTCCTACGTTAGCAAAGCCCTTCAGCCACATGAGATCTTGCCTTAAATATAAAATATCTTTAAACACGCAACTATCAACCCATGAACTTACATCACGTACCAAATAATTCTGCACCTCTAAGCAGGTTATGAGGCTTGATCCCAAGTAATAAAGTCAGTCCTACCTGTGGTAGAGAACTTCCACAGCAGATAAGTAAGAAAAGGCAAGGAGGTCCATATTCCTAAAGCCCAGATGAACCCGGGGCTGTTCCCCAACAGGTAGAAATGGCTCCATTGTGATGTACCAGAAACATAACCTGCAGCCTTGGCAAAGCCTCCACCCTGCTACCAGGGCCCAGACCTAGCAGAAATCCACACGCTGCATCTCCCTCAGTCAGGGGGTTTATGAATAGCATATGTGGAAGAGGAAAAGACATTAAGAGATACAAAAGAGACTCTACTCCTAGCATGTTAATATATAAAAATATAAGAGAAAGTCACATTTCTGGTATGGTCAGCTAAAGCTGCGTACAAAGAAGGAATTCAGGCTCCTATATAAGGTTTTAAGTGGACTCCAGGTGTTCCACAACTGGGATCAGAAAACAGTCTACCTAGTATGTATCTGACCCTAGAACTGCTTAAATTCTTCAGGTACCTTCAGGTTTTTTGGCATGAAAATTCCCCCAAAGGTCCCACTGCTACTTATTTCCAAAACAGCACTGATTTCAGTAGCTTGGCATAAATCCCACTGGGATCAGTTGTACAAGATGTCACGTATGCAAGTTACTTGAAGGGCTTCTACTCCATCATCTATGGCCCAGAAGCACCCGAGATGCACCAAGAGCTTCCTATTCCCAGTAAACTTTATCATTTGCTTCCCCTTTCACAGAACTGTTTAATATCTCCACTCATGCTCTTCAGCAGTGAAAAAAGTTGACTTTATGACTTTGGTGGAATCCATGCTTAAGTGAAAACATAACAAATACACATGCTCAGGGACTAAAGTCCAGGAAATGATGACTGTCAAAAAGGAACAAGCAGCAAATCAAATATCATAGAGGCTGTGAAAATGGTTTCATTTTTTAGAAAGACATGGTATTTTGCACCCTCTACTCTAGAGGTACCTTCCCACTCCTGGGGCTGCCTGCCCAACTACCAAGATCACTGCTCTAATTACTAAATGCTAAGCTAATGTCTCTTCTGAGTATCTTGGTGGAATGCTGTTCACTTCTGATTTAGTTTTTAGGCTGAATTGTTTTGTGGTTGGTTTGGTGTTGGGTTTTTTCCCCACTTAAGGGAAGAACAGTCTTTCCAAAGACCTAACAGATAAGCTGAATAATGTCATAGCCAAGATACACATGTCTTTGGTGTATAATGTTCTCCTAAACTTCATTAGCTGTTTGCTAATGACCAAAGCATCCTTTTTTTTTTTTTCAATTAGAAATTGAAGCCAGAAGTCAGCTAAGCTAGAATTGAAGTTTGAAAATGAGTTAATTAAAAAAAAAAAAATCCTTTTTCTCTCCTTCTGTTATCTGGTATATTTTGGTATAAAATTCTTAGGTCTTTTTTCTCTTCATAGTGTCCTTCAAAGATTGCATTTTGGATTAAGCTCATCAGGAAATATACACCGCGCTCTCTCAGAGAGAATCTATTAGCAGTCCTTATAATTTCCTTATTAACTTAGTTAACATATATTTAGGTCATATTTTGTATGTGCACATTTCAGTCCTGTTTTTTTTATTGCCAGTCAAATGTTCACCAGCTGATGAAGCTGAGCTATAAAGATTAGTCTAATTTTCCTACTTTTTTTCCTTTCCATACTTTTCTCTCATTTTCATTTTGATGATCATTTTTCTTAGCAGAACTGCAGACTTACAGAATGCTTCATAAGTATAGCCAAAGCTGTAATCTATTCCAAAAAACATCTGATCTTATAAGAAGAATGGCTAGACAGGATGGAGAGTAAGTTCTCAAAAAGGTGATACCAGTTAAACTCTAGACAAGAGAAAGCAAAAAGACTAGAAGTAGGTTTTGAATTATTAGCATTTTGAGAAATGGTGATCTAATAGAGAGTCAGTACAGGAAGACAAGTGAGAAGAAAACATAAATTGGTCCTCTCCATCCCTGCTGGCATCTCCCTCCACTCATTACTGGCTCATTACTGAGGAGCCATTTGGAGAGGTGAACTTTCATCCAGGACTTTAATCTGCTATTGTCTGCCAATTATCTTTCCTCCATACTTCTCAGAAATTTGTGCTTTCAAACATTTACCAGGGAATTTTTAAAAGTATCAGCAAGGCACATCACATCAGAACTGTTGAGACAACTTTGCACTCAAAGAAACAAGTGTATAAACTGTGCCAGCTTGCCAGGTGATCAAGTCCCCTCCATGTGATTTGCTCAAGACAAGACATAAATTGGGTTGCTTTATTAAATGCAAATGTGCACTTTTGGTTTTTTTGGTGCAAACCTATGTTTGATTCCTGGCAGTCACAGTGAAGTCATGGACATCCCTATAACTAATTACTCATTCAAAAAGTAGCAAATACTATTTAAAGAAACAGATGCAGATAGGCATCTAAAGGTATCTCCAAGGGCACCTGTTAACTAATTCCCATTGATTTTCAAAAGAAAGTCTCCATCTCAGTTCGAGGTCGGCATTTCATCTTGTGATATCTGTAATACCTAAGTATCTTTACAGTTCACAGAAATCCAACTTTACTTGAATGTAACTACTCCTTCTTCTTTGGAAGACTGCCACACACATTTTAGCTTTTAGATTAGATTAGATTGCATGCTTTCAGATGCAATCTCATAAACTGGAAACAGGTGCTAGGAAACCTATTTAAATATTGACTGCAGAAGTGCCAAAATGGGAGTCAGATCCTGAGAGGAAGGCACAAATTGATCATCAGATAGCTGGCCCCTAAGTGCCTTAAATTATTCTGTTGGCAAAATGGCAGAAGCTGCCTGTTGTGGTAGTATGGCCTCTCTGTGTTAAATCTGATAGTTCTAGTTTACAACACAGTTTAATGCGATTCTGTGGCTGTCAGAAAAAGTTAATGCAGACACCTGAGGAAACATTTACTGGGAATATGAGAGCTCAAAAGAATTCTGAAGAGAGAATTAAAAAAACAGCAAAACCCAAACATTAAGACAGCCTTGGTAAAGGAAAAAAAAAAAAAAAAGAGTGCTTAAAAATAAAATAGGAAGGGCTAAATAGTAAAGGAAGAGGTGCAACACAGCTTTGGTCTATCAACATTAGAAATGTTTTACTAGTGGAGGAGACTGTCAGAGGGAATGCAGTTCCAAAGAGCTTGACCTCCACAAAAAGCCCTATTGGCTTAATAATTAGAATATTTCTGCACTTGTCCATGTCACCAATGGACAAACCTTGTTTTACCAGGACAAAGTAGAGGTGTTTTATCAAGTTTAAAGGCTTTAAAGTTTAAATTCCCTTTGTTTGTATGAGTCAATACATATGGGTCATATGTTTTGACCTATATACAATATGAAGTCATTGTATGGGTCCTGGAAAAGATAAAGGAAATGCAGAGACATACCTGGAAAGTGAGTCAGAATTTGGAAGGACCACTAACAATTTGTCATATACATTTGTTAACCCATACACACCAGCTTCATCCTCATACACATCCTGCAGTCATCTGAAACCTTAAGAAATTCATACTAGTGTTTTAAGAGATAGTTGCTAGGACTTTAGGAGAGCATCATACCATCTTTTCTAGTTTTGGAAAGGAGCATTAAAGCTTAATTGAAAAACCTATTCAGAAGGATTGTGGCAGTTTGAAGACAAAAATAAAGTCATTCTGTGAAGACAACATGAAAATCGGGAAAGAACTACTGACCCACATCTATCAAACCACATACAAGATCAAAGTTATTGGGATGGTGCCCAAGTTTACAGCAAGGCAGAGAGAGTTTATTACTAGCTGCCCTACTACAGTTAACATAGCACGAGCCTTCACCTGAAACATAAGATACAGATCAGAAGAAACTATGACAGTTATATCTCACAGAGATTTCACTATCAGGGATGCATCAAATTTTGGCACTACGCACAAAAGATTGCATTGTCACTGTCTATTCTCCACTTTTCATGTGGATAAACTGGAGTCGTGTTTTGGAATGCATTTTGGCTGTGCTAATTTAAGCTTTGCAAATTTGCTTGCACAACTAGAACTTAAGAAGTGATGGTAAATTTAATGACAACTTTTTTTTCTGGGATTACTTGTAGCCTGGTATAAATCAGGTCAGTTTCTTGGTACAGGCTTAACAGATGTTCTAACCAATTAAGGGGATAACATAAGAGGCATATGAAGAAGCTTCAGCAGATAGGAATAATATATGCCACTAATGCCAAACATCTTTTAAGATCATCTCCTGGCAGTATGTGACATATACTGAACCAGAGACACAAAATGCACATAAGTCTTGCCAATCTTGTTGTTGCAATCTAACAGATGTCAACAACAGTCCCCAAAACCAGGTTTCCCCAGGTAGGAGCCAAGTTATCCATGTGAGATATTACTGATACATCAAGCTTGTAGATAGCAGCAAATCCCACTGACCAGAAGTTCCCACCCTATTGTGCTATACTGCCATGGCTGCTTGTGTAGCTGTATAGCAAAGCAGAACTGGGCAAATGATCCAGCTTGGAAAAAAAAAAAAAAAAAAAAAAAAATCAGGAGGAAAGAAGGAAAAGCTTTAATGTACATCAGCTTCCAGAACACAACAGGTGTGAAGGATGGGATAAGAATTAAGAATCCATAACTAATAGCTGCCTTTTAAGATTTTAATAATGCTTCAGAAAAACATAATGCTTCCTTATTTTGTAGATATTCTACTTTCCTACCTATCATTCTCCCAGTCTCCAGAAGCACCTAGTCAAAGAATAAAGAACACATTGAGTTCCTGAATTCTCATCCAGTCTTCATTTAACAAACTAAAAAAAAATAAATGCTGCCATTCTGATTTTGTTTAAAATATCTTATGTGGGAATACTTAGCTCTTTTCCAATTTTGAATTTAAAAAAAGTTTTTTTCTTTTTCACTAAAGGCATCAGAGCATCAATTGAGTATGAATAAGATGCATACAGTAAGATAGTCTTTCTGTGATCATTTTAAATCATGACAGATTGAGGAGGTACTTATAAATTATCCACACTTTGCAAAACTATACAGGATTTTATTATCAAATACCTTTTCTGGAGTTGGGAAATAAAGTCCAGAGCATGCAGCTCCTGAAACTATCAATTCTCAAATACTTTAACTGCAACACTTCCATGAGAGAGTTACTTTTTGTAGGCAACACCAGGCTGGCATGGAGACTGCGGTCCATAGCTGAGGGAGGAACTGAGCCAGTAGTTGCTCTTTAGGCCAATCTTGCCTGGTTGTTGTAGGACCTGGCTGTGTGCCCAGCTTAGTTTCACCCTGGAGAGGAGGCCCTAGAGAAGTAATACCATCTGAATTGCTTCCCAGGATGCCACTCTTGGCTTGGAGATTATGGTATGAATCTCCTGGGGGCAGGAATTATGGCCAGCCTTGCTTTAAGCTATCCAAAACGTTTTGCATTTGTAGCGTTTAGTTACTGTGTAAGGGTTAAAACAAGAAGAAAAACAACTAGCATCGTGTTCTGTAAGAAAAATCTTTGGTGCCCCCTTGTGATAAAATATTTTTATGAACAGATGTATGCTTTTGAAATAAAGGATGACTTTCAGCGAGGAAAGCAGTTCAACCCTTAAGGTAGTTTCACATTTAACTTAGTTAATTGAGCGAAGCATTTCTAGAATTCGTTTGCCTTCTTGTTACCCATTCTGTGTTGTGTGACATTCTCCCTGGACTATCCTATGACAAGTATTTAAACTACAGAAAAAGTCCAGAACAGGAACCTAAACAGTGCACAAGTTAGCAGAAAACAAGACCCATATCTTGCCCTTCACAAGGATAAAAAAAAAAGCCAAATGGGCTTGGAATACAGAGTTTTAGAACAAATTCTTGACAAACACCTCCACCAGCAAGACTGGAGAATAACTGCATCCCAATAATAGTTTTTGTACACCAGAGTACACAATGGGAAAAGGATAAAGGAAAATTGAACCTGAAATTCCAATATTTTGTGAAAGTGCTGCTTTTGTATAAAATTCTTACAAAGACTAGGGAATGTCCTCAACACAACCAAAGTTTGTGTTTAAAAGCTCAAAATGTTGCTATCACTACAATCTGTGTGGCATGTAATCTATAAAAATATGTACCAGGATAATGTGATTAATTCATATGAAAGGAAAACTTCATTTTGTATCCCAGTTGTCTACATATAGGCTGGTTACTGAGCTATCGAGTCCTGGCAGAACAAAGCATTTCTAGATGTGTCCTCCCAAGTAATGAATTACCATCAATTCAGTACTTGAGGAACTTTAGTGTCTGCTCAGTGAACATGAGATAGGAGTCCTCCATTTAGACAACAGCAGCACTTTAGGATGATAATGAATATTTTTGCCAACGTGGAATACCACTACACAACTGCTGCCTAATTCTGCAATAACCTTGCAACTCCAAACGATAACTTTTAGCCAGTGTTACTGTGTTTATCTAGGGTTCCATTGCTTCCCAGCTAGTTGTCCCTCTTTTGCCAGAAGTTACTATCCTTCTATCACTTCTGCTGACTCTAGTCAAGACACCATGTCTACATTTAAACAGCTTACAGAAATAGGTTTTTCTCTATGATTCAGGACTGAAAAGAAGCAGTCAAAATACAGGCAGTTGCCATCCCATCTGCCAAAGACTGCAGGTGCTTACAGAATTAAGACAAAACAATTCAGTGATCCTCACATAACTGTTTTCAGAATGAGTTTTAGAATGCAGAGGGGAAAAATTAGAGGGGCTTTTAACATTTTAATTTGAAGCTTCTAGTATTAAACACCAATGTTTGACTTCATTCAGAACTCCATACCTTCCATATTTTCAGCCAAAGAGTTGGTTTCTTTACTTCTTATCCATTAACAACCAATAAGGCCTTACTACCATTTAGGCTTTCAACAAGTCTGGGTAGGTTCTGACACTACAGAGGGGCTTGTCAAAGTTAAGAGAAAAAAAATGTTAAAAGACTTTTTGTAATGAGAATTTCAACTAATCAAATCTCAGATTCAGAAAGTAAAAGCAAGCTTTGTTTTTGTTTCACTAAAAACAAATGCATCATTCTCAAGAAGCAGTCAGGCTTTGTGGGGCATCTGACAAGTGATAACAGAATCTGCTCGATGTTTTGCATCAAAGAAATCTTTAAGTTCACTACAGACAAAAATTGAGCACTTATAAAAATTAAATCATAGAATCATTTCAGTTGGAAAAGACCATTGGGATCATCAAGTCCAACCATCTACCCTACTCTACAAAGTTCTCCCCTACACCATATCCCCCAACACCACATCTAAACAACTCTTAAACATGTCCAGAGATGGTGACTCGACCCCCTCCCTGGGCAGCCTGTTCCAGTGCCTGACGTCTCTTTCTGTGAAAAATTCTTTCCTAATGTTCAGTCTAAACCTACCCTGTTGGAGCTTGAAGCCATTCCCTCTTGTTCTGTCACTAATTACCTGCAAGAAGAGACCAGCACCAACCTCTCTACAGTGTCCTTTCAAGTAGTGGTAGAGAGTGATGAGGTCTCCCCTCAGCCTCCTCTTCCTCAAACTAAACAGCCCCAGCTCCTTCAATCGTTCTTCATACAGTTTGTTCTCCAGGCCCTTCACCAGCTTCATTGCCCCCCTCTGCACCTGCTCCAGCACCTCGATGTCTCTCTTGTACTGAGGTGCCCAGAACTGGACACAATACTCGAGGTGTGGCCTCACCAGTGCTGAGTACAGGGGGACAATCACCTCCCTACTTCTGCTGGTCACATTATTTCTAATCCAAGCCAGGATGCCACCAGTTTTCTAGCCCACCTGGGCACACTGCTGGCTCATGTTCAGCCACTTGTCAATTAGAACCCCCAGGTCTTTTTCTATCAGGCAGCTCTCCAGCCACCCTTCCCCAAGCCTGTAGCGGTGCGTGGGGTTATTGTGGCCCAAGTGCAGGACCTGGCACTTGGCCTTGCTGAAGGTCATACCATTAATGTTGGCCCAATGATCCAATTTAAGTCTCTCTATAGGGCTTTCCTATCCTTGTATCCTCATATAATCATATGAAATACTAAATCACCATGAGGCTGAAGTAAAGAAAGAAAAAAGACCTAAAGCTTAGTAGTACAAGATACAAAGTTATGCACTGAAGGCTCATTAAGAATTTATAGAAGAAATTGGGATCTTTTTAAAATTTGAGAGAATAATGTGGGAGTACTACACCTAGGGACTAAATTGCAAGTGTGTGGAAGACACAAAAATATGTTAATCTTAGTATGCATTGGTCAAATTATTTCTGGTAGAGAAAAGAACACTAATATTATTCAAGGTCTTGAGGAGGTTTAAACTGTAATACTGGTTCCCCAGATAAAAAGAATATTTTCTAATGGAAATTCACTATTTCCAATTCTAATTGAAACAGTGAAGAGTCATTAAGACAATCCAAGAGACAGAGGTTTGATGTAAGAGATGAGACTAATTTCAGAGTTTTTTGTCAATGAAATAGTGAGGGGTCTACTATGCAACCATAACATTAGTGGAAAAAGTCTAAGGGGAGGAAAAGATGTATAGAATAGCTATTTTTGTAGCAATGCTGGGGAAAAAAGGCAACCAATTAAGTTAATACTACAGTAATGTGGAATAGGTTTCCAACATAAAGGTCATAAGACAGTATTCTATCCAGTTTTAAGACAGAACTTGATGAGTTCACACAAGAACTTGGCACTACACTCCAGGAGTCCCTTTCTTGTCTGACAATCCTGTATCTCTTCATATGCCTATGAAAACAGAAAGAAAAGGAATTATATCTTGTATTGAAATTAACCTGCATGACTTAAATTGCTTAAGGGGTACCAATGAATAACCAATACATGGAATAGGAAAATCTAACAGATGTTGATGAGTTCTTTAATTTAACAAAGAAATTTTTATATCATTTTTAGCTAGCTAGTGATAGAACCTACTAACATTCACTGGCCTATAAACAATTAAAAAGATTTATAACATTTTTTTGCCTAAGCTCTTACATACTTGTCACCAAGGAAAGAATGATCAGAGACTTAAGTAATTTCAATTTCCTTTTCACAGACCACTTGAGGTTTATGGTTGCTGCTCCAAAAAAAAAAAAAAGATTTATGAAGTACAATTCTTGCAGCAATATCTGTCATCAGCAAAAGGTTACTTCTAAGAATTCTTTTATAGAATTTAAACCCACAGGTCTGCCTCAGACCACCAACTTCAGAATCTAAACGTGATTCGTGGAAGAATCATCCTTCATATGCAATATCACTCCTTCCACTACAGATAAGGACTGCAAAAAAAATATTTTCAGCAGCAAGTATTACCTTGAACATTAAAATTAATCTCATTATGCCCAACTTCCAGAGTTAAAGACAATTCACTCCTCCCTTTCCAACAATCTGTTGTCAATTGCAAGGAAAAAAACCTGGAGCTGGAGAATAAAAAACTGGGGAGGATATTCTAGGAAACTCTTGAACATTTTAATTTCTACCCAAGGACCACTATTGCATCCTTCTCTATACTAGCTGGAAGTGTTAGTACCTGACCTCAGGTGTCTGAGAATTAACTCAGCCCTAAGATCATAAATCCCTAGATTTTCTGACATTCAGTGGTTTTAGGTTTAGTTTTTTGCTTTGTAGGGCATTTTTGTTGGGTTTTGGGGGAAACATAGGAGCCTACGTTCTCCTTTGTTCTTTCATTAAAATCCAGGCTCATGTAACTTAGTGGTATCTCATGGAGACTGATTGAGGGATGGACTATATATAAAAAAGCATAGTATAACAGGGACTCAAAAAAGAGTTACTTCCACTCTCCTACCCCAAAGGCTTCATTTCTGTCAATAAATCAATCAAATGTCATGAAAAAAAATTTTCTTTTTACCCAAACTATTAGAGGCTATTAGATAACTATAAAATACTTTGTGTTACGTCAGACATATTATCCTTTACCCACACATTAAGTATATCATGATTCTACTTCTCCCTTATGTCAAGGCATAAAGCTTATTTAAAAACAAAACACAACAAATAATCACACTGTCAGAGAGGACCACTACCCATAGATTAGGTCTGACTTTTTCCCTTCCCCCCACCTCTGGGTTCATTTCAGCTGAACACCAGAGCATAGTTGCACTTGTGATAGACCTAAATGAACAACAGACATTTGATTCAAAAAGATTTTTTGAGATAGATTTAGAAGGGGGGGGGGGGGGGGGGGGGGAGAGGAAATGCTGTACTTACTGCCATCCCTAATTTTATGTGATAGCTCAGTAGCAAAAACCAAAACTAATCCAAATTAAGTCATCATAAAGTTACAAACTATGTACCTTAAGATTCTTGTGTAATGTATCTTCCTGCCTAGAAAGTTATTCATCGTGTCAGTTTAACTTTTCATAGAGGCTATTAAGCATTTCTAAAATTGTATATCTACTTTATACCTGATAGTAAAAGAATCAGTCCAATATTTCTCTGAACTAAATTAACTTTTAAAGTTCCAAACAATTAGAGAAATGCAAATATTAAATAAAAAATTTAGCAAGTTTCCTGCTTGTAGTCTCCTCCTCTGAATTGCCTCCTCTATGAGCTGCCATTCTTTTAAACTAAGATTATATACACACATACTTCTATATTCCCTACCTTGGCCCAAAATTGTTCCTTCAGAATAGATTCTATATAAACTTCTCTTTCAGTCTTCCAGTTCAAGTGCTACAAGTCTAACCCTAGACAAAAATAATGCAAAGGCTTAGCAAATACAAATAAATATGGGAAGTGTTAATTTTTTTCATGCAAGAAACATGATTTTCTGGCAGACACATTGGGTTTATCCCTTCTTTAACAATACCATGACTGGTTAATAGTAAAATGCCATAGAAACTTTAATACTAACTCTCATGATGTTCTTCCTCCTTCCAAGTGTTATGTGGAGCTACTGTCACAGAAACCAAGTATGCTAAAAGTACTTACCAAATTACAAATCACAACAGTTAGAGATGAGAAATAGGAAGTGATGTTTCTAGAACATTCTGAATTGAATCATCCTTGTCCATTTGTCTTATCCACAAAATAAAGATAAAGGGATATGTAAATAAGTATTAATAGACACAAATACACACAGCTTATTGCTTAGTTGAAAGCTCTTTAAACAAAAACCCCCAGACTGTTTAAATAGTTCAGTGATACTGCTTACCTGCAAATACACACAGTAAAATTGCAACATCACAAATGTAACAGAAGACAAAATCAGAAGGAGAGTGGGAAAGAAACACCAGCTAACTACAGGTGTTTTGCAAGATGCTTGTGACAAGTGCACTCCTTAAAAGGATAAGTTGGACAATATCAATTGGAAAAGTAAAATATTGCTATACCTTCGTAGAGCAAGTACTGTGTCCACTTCTGTCGCCTGTGTTTCAAGCTGTTTATAATTGCTAGGAGGTTTCTTAAAACAAACAAACAAACCCACCAAACCAAAAACACCACACACAAAACAAACCACGAAAATAATTTGAGGTCCAAGAGGCAGACTGAGTTTTTTCTGTAAAGGATCAGCATATTTAGTTCAAAAGCAAGTCAATGAATTCCCTTCGTTAAATCTAGCATAGTGAAAGGATGATTTCTAACAGTAAGTAATCCTTTAAATCAAGCAAAAGTATGAAGATTCAGTACCTGGGAGCTGAAGTAAAGCCAGACTAAATTTAAAGGTAAGTTCACAAGAACAAGGGTAATTCAACAGCATATTTTGATATGTGAATATATAGTATATCAACTGAAGTTTTCAAGTAAAGAAAAGAATTGTAAAAAGTAGTACAATAAGATATCCACACAGCATCATCTTGATTTAGAAGTTACTAGTCTATTGTCCTGCATTACAGAGGCTAAGAGAACACCAAAATTCTGATATAAAATTCATACAACGAATAAATTGCTTTTGAGGAATCATGATTTATATAGGTAGAAGTATTTTTTACATGCGTACCTAGTGCTTCACTTTAAGATACTTTTAAAACATCTACTCTAATTGAAAGTGAATAATAAATAAATCCCATTAGAAAGATTTTTTTAAAAATAATTTTCTTTAATTTGTCATTAAGACAAGAATTACATTTTTAAACATCTGTGAGGTGCTGTAAGCTAGATATTGAGGACTACATTTAAGATACTTTATTTAAAAAGTAAGATGTTAGTAAATGCCTAGCTACTACACGACAGGTAAAACAACAAAATGTTTTAAAGTGTTCACTTTTTTCAAAAACAAAAATATACTAAATAGTTTAAAATATATACATGAGACATTATTCTTGATAAGTCAGCAAAAATACATTGAATGAGACTTTCAAAATGCATATATTTAGGAAGAATATGAACAAGATTAGAAACCTAGGAGAAGGGGAAAAGGATTTAAATGTAAGAACTTGCACACCTTACAAATTTAGAGTCTTTTTAAATTTCTTTTGCTTTGGGCACTTCCTGGAGGAGCATCTTTTTTGTTCTTCCATTTTGCTGATAAGCTATTACATTCTTTTGACCCATGGAAAGCACGCAGACATAAAATACAGAACTCAAATCCACATGTCTCTCTGCTACATAGTCCCCGTTTCTTTACCAATTGATATTTAGCAGGATATTGACATCTTGGACAGGGTTTTATAGCTTCGTCAGTGAAAAGAGTTTTAGCAACCTGTAGCAAGAGAAGGGAGACAAGAGCTACTTAGTTCTCATAAATGAAAGTTTTTCTAAAAACGGAAACTGAGGAATTTCTTAGATACCTACTTTTACATATTCTTCCTGTCTACAAGTCAAACGGGGAACAGAACTGCATCTCCTGGGTGCAAGTTCAGCGTAAGAGGCTGGTGTCCGCGCTACAGAAGTTCTGGCTTGAGCTTGAACGGGCCTTAGAGCAGATCTACTGAGAGCATTAAGCCTTGTGGCAGCATCTTCAGCTTTCAATAAATATTCCTGTTAAAGTTTATAATTATAAAAAGAAAAAAAAAAAAAGGCCACACAAAAGGAAGCAAATCAGAGTTGCATTTCACTTGGGATTTGTAGCTGGTTTTTTGCTCTTTTTGTTTTCCCTCTACAAAAACACATTAGATATGGAAATTATGCATAATTCATTTTTTTTTCCATTAAAGGTTTATATTTAGTAAGGGAACAACAGACAGGAACCATTTAAAAAAAAAATCCCATGAGCAAGGTAAAAGCCAACCATTTTTTAGCACTCTCTGCTGGCCCTCATCTTTCTGAATTAGGACACCTCAACAGCAAGTATGTTTGGTCACAATTAAAGTACAGCTGCACTAAAGTATGTGTGTACCCACAAGGAGGATATGAAAAAAAATTACACTGCTATTAATAAGCTTATTTTTCTAGATACCCCTTAATTTTCTGTATATCCTGATATTCAGATGTATACCATGAAGAAGCTTAGCTACAAGCAATCCTGAAAGTAATCAGCAAGTATCTAGAATGGATCCTCCAGCACCGCAGACTAGAATGAAACAAGATGAGGAACAGCATGGCACAAAGATGAACAGGGTTTAAGATCTTAAGCCAGAATCAGTTAAGGAAGAGATCCTAAGGATTTTCAAGGAGGAACTGGGGGGGTAGAGGGTGTAGAAAAGAAGAAATGACTGAAATAATAGTATTCAAACTGTGAACAGCTCGGGGCGGGGGGGAGGGTGTACGACATGACACATAACCAAACCAAGCCAAGCCAAAAAAACCACAATAAAAGTTATTACATTCTCCTGTTAGAATCTTTCACATACTCACATTGGAACTGTACCATAGAATCATTTTGGTTGGAAGAGATCTTGAAGATCATCAGATCCAACCGTTAACAATTAGCTACCTTTCTGTAGCTTCACAAGATGCTGCTTCTTTCCTCTCACCTGTCTTCTTTCACACTTGGGAAAAAAATGTTACCTTAGAGACAAACCTTACCCCAGCTGCTTCCTTCAGGTGTTTTATGTACAACTGTCTTCTTTTATCTGCACTTCTATCTTGTAAAATGATTTCACGCCAGTTTTTACTCACTTTCCAAATGCTGGAATAAATGAATGAAAAGTTATCACATTCACATTTTTGCCAAGCAGTATAGAAGTCATGATAGTAAAACTACCTTTGAAGTATTTTTGTGTGATTTCATACACTATTGGTCATTTGACAGACTACTGATACATACTACAAGAGTTCACTGTATTGTTATGAAACACAGATCTTGTACTCTCATGCACCACTGTATAGAATAATAGAAGAGTCCAGAGAACAATAGCAATATAAACACAGCATAACTTTGGCTTACAAAATTAAGTGTCTTCCTTCCACATAAGCCACTTACCAAGTTTGTTTCTAAAGTTACATTTGTGTGTCAAGTGTTCTAAAAACACTTATGCTTCTTCATACCACCCTTACATTTCCACCCCTTCTCCCATTCCCTTTGCAAATAACACATGGCACTATTTTCTTTGAAATAAGTGACAGTTTCTATTGATTAAAAATTAATCTAATCATTACTCATTAAATAAGGTTATTTTACTATCTTTGTGCTTTGAAATAACTGAGAATATTAAATACATGAGAAAAAATTAATACTATGATTTAGTTTTAAGTCTACTAATTCACGTTTGGCTTTTTTAGTTGCTTTTATATATAACCCCCACAATCTACTTTTAGAACTTCGCAGAAAGAGACGCTTGATTAATGATGACAAAACTTCTTAATTTCCCCAGCAACAAATAAATTCCATTGACAATACCTGCTGTTCCAGAAATTATTCTAATTTATTTGCAGAAACACATTTTTAACCTTTTCTGGGGAAGAAATAAAAAGCAGTAGTACTTACCTGCACAGACTTTCCACTGTCAAAGCATCTAAAACTATAGCAAGAACATGTGTTAAATTTCTGTATTTTAATTCTGTTAAAATATCTAATTTTTCAAGGCCCATTTTCTTGCCAATAAGTCCAGCAAGAGCATGTTCTAATGCAAATACTTCCGTTCCATCAATATGCTGTGACATTTGCTTTTGGTTTGATCTTTGCCTTTGCAAGCAAATTTCATGAACTATTTTCAGAGCTGGAGTTCTTGTGAGATCTCTGTGACTTACAACTAGGTCTCCACTAGGATGTTCTTCTAAAACTAATGCAGAGTCTTCACTAACAAAGTTTCTTTCTTCTGTTGACATACATGCTGAAGTAGGACTGCTGTGATGATCTTCTGTCTCCGACTGTGAGCCTTGTTCCTGAAGAGTGGATAACTTTCTAACTTGTTCAAGTTTTCTTGTCTTTCTTTTACGGTCCAGAACTTTGGAACCTTCTTTATGTTTTTTCAAGAACTCTTGGAAAGATCCCTCATGATCAGACAACAAGTCCCCCGATTTGTCTAGATGAAGTGAATTATATCCACTATCCTCAGGTATTGAAGGAACTGGGTAATTTGTCAGCTTAACAGGGGGAGAGTTTATTTCACTAAGTTCAGAGTTAAAGCTTTTTACAAGACTGTTGACAGAAGTCAGGAACCTACCCTCATTGGTCTCAGGTAACATACTGTAAGGAGAAGTCCTGAGCAACCCATCACTAACACTCACAAAGACATTTTTATTGAATTCATTAGTGTTATTAGCAATAACTTCCTTGCACTGAATTGGAGATAAACATTCTGGTTCTGGTAATAAGGGTTCCTTACACTTGGACTCATCTAACGTAGAAGTCCTTTGCTGTGAAAAGGAAAGTCTCCTTTTTGGGCAATCAGGATTGGAGTCCTCAGTTTTTGAAGTGCTAGCTGTCAGAGATTTGTAACTTTTATCTCTTGGAGAATCTGAAGCAGTTTGTGAAACTCTTTCTTCAAAGCTCAAAACACAAGAGAATACTGTTTTCCTGCTGCTTCCTGAAGAGCTAGGTTTTCTTTCACAGCATCCTGCAGTTGTTCCAGCTGGAACAGTCTTAGGTAAAAGCAGTCTCCTGCGTAGCGAGGAGCCTTTTCTACTCACTTTAGGAGTTTCAAAAAAATCTGCATTTCTGTTTGCCTCTCTTCTTTCTGATAAGGAGATAGAATTCATTCCATTTTCAATAGATGGTGACACAGGAAAGAAGGCATTTGGATGAATGTGCTCAGAATACTCCTGTAGCAATGATGAGCTTGTTACACTCAGTGCTGCTTTATGTTCTACATCAGGATCTTTTACTGACTCATTGCATCTGCTGTCCAGAAATACTGAAGTGCAACATGTCTCTTTAAAATTTGTGTATTTCAAATTGCTGCTAGGAGATGTTATTCTATTTCTTTTAAGAGTATTGAACATTACTGGATGACTGTCTGACATCTTCTGCTTGGCACTTTGTAAGTGAAGAGACCAGTGTTATTTCTGAAACAAACGATAAGAACAGTAACCAAAACACCTTCAGATTAGCAAGAAAGTCTTGTGTAAGCCTAGCAAGCTAGCAGTCATGACAAAAGTATTTTCATTAATCTTAGTAGCAACAGCACTTGTATGTGAACACAAAGATAAATTACAACCAAGTAAGCTTTTAAGATCTACTCTGTATTTTCCTAGAAAGGTTACAAGTGGCTGATGCACCCATTAAATGAGGTGTAAGAATAAAGACTTACCCCCCCCTCAATCACACCGAGCAGAGTTTCTCTACCCTAACCAGAGTGGCAACAGATGTCATGAACAATGCCAGCAGGAAGGCTGTTCTCACAGAAGCCACAGTAGTTCACATTAACGTTGCAAGACAAGTTGGAATCGGCACCTTTTACTGAGGCACATTACTGGCCTCTAGAACTTTGGATTTGGAATTTTGGAACACAAGCCTGGGAACTTGAATTCTGGTCATTAGATTTTAAGAAGAGACAAACCCAGGAATTGCTAAAGGTGGCTTAAACACCAAAATTTAAGACAAACACCAAATATTAAGACATTGCTAATATCCCAACAGTCCCGGTTTAGTCAAGCCCTAGCCAAGCAAATACAAGCAATGTGGACCTACTTTGTGGGGGGATGAAGGGGAAACAACAACACACTATTCTTTGATGAACTTGGGTCAGTTAATTAACATTTTTTGACCCATGCTGAAGGTACTTGGTAAGATCATTTCAATATAGGAAGTGCTTTGTTCTGTTTTCTACTGTGAGGATACAGCAACATATAGAATTTCAAAAGGAACAGGATATTAAAGAGCAGACTGTAAGAAGTCAGAATGAAGATGTATAGCATCATGCTAGTATCAGTATGAAAACAAATATACTTCAAACAAAAAAAAAAAATCCATCCATATTAATTGAGAAAATTTCTTCCAGGAAGGAAAAGTATGTGAAAAATAACTCCAAGAAGATGACAAACTCTGCTTCCTTTCCTTCTTTCATTTACCTCTACAAATGCTGTGTCATGAACTAGAAAATAGCTTTAAAAAAGATAGGAAAAAGGTATAAAGAGTCTCTCTGTAGTACATTGCTGCTCTCCAGTTCACTATTCACTCTATGAGTGGAGCACCACATCAGCACAGTTCTTTTTGTAAAAAGAGGAAGACCTATCAGAGACCTATAGTAATAATAGGGCATTATCTTTGTGTGCTCTACAAAAAGAACAGAGGTTTCATCATTCTATGATGATTAACTGCAGTTAGTTAGCAAACACTGTCAGGAAATATTCCTACCCAAAATGCCAATAGACAGAGATTTAAATCTTTAATGCTATTTAGAGTCAGCTATTCAAAATCTCAATCCCACCACACAAAACCCCCACCACCACAACCTCATGCCCATACTTACTTTTAAAAATATTAGTTTTCCTTAAACATAGTCAAAATAACCACACACTTAAAATTGCACAGGCTCACTTTAGAACCTTAACGTTCAGGCATCATACTGAAGAAACAACAAAAGGAAAACTCATGTTTGCACTTGGATTCTCAGACACTCAATGGGAGAAAACTACCTAATCTTATGAACAACTAAGAGTAAAGGAAATTTAAAATATTACAGTATGAAAGAATTTAAGCAAACTGGTATTTCAAGTAACATAAAATCACAGAAAAGCAAGTTTTTGCTTGCAGGGGAGATCAGAATAGCAGAGCTATTGTTAACTCAAGGATTAAGCCAAAAATACGCTGTAGATATGTCAACGTCCAGCAGGAGGAGCCTGTGGGCTTACTATGTTAATTTTGAGAGAACAATTTTGAAAGAATTCTAGGGAAGCCACTGCAATACAGACACTGAGTGAACAACGTCCATTATATTTCTTTACAGCAAACCCCAGTATACAGTTCAGGTTTATATATGCATATTTTATCTTTCCCAAATCATATTACTTGTACAAATTAACATTTAATTTAACACAAGGTTTCCTTTTAGAGTATAGAAGGGAAAGCCTTTCAGAGGTGCTGAGCATCTCTTATTAGAATGAGATGCCTAATAAAACCTCTTATGGTTTGTCTAGTGTTTTATAAGCACTTCTTCTATCAGGAGAAAAGTTTCACCTACTAGATTTGATACATGACAAACACTCTTCATTTGGGGATCTTGAAGTAATTTCTGAAAGTATTGTTAACCATGTTTTGGTCATCATAAAATAAATGTGCAGGGAAGAAAAGACTCCTCACAGAGCAAGTCAGATACAGAGGAAGGAATAAAATCCATATCTGCTAAGTGTGTGGTTTTGTGCTCTATACATTTCTCATGTATATTACTAATATTGTAGTTCTCAAGTTGGTCTACAAGTCAATTGCAAACTTTCTGGCAGTTTACAAAACAAACTCTCATATTCAAAGACCTAAACTAAGAACAGAATTCAAATATTTTAACAAGAAATAATTTCTGAAAAGCTTAGTCTTATGAAGTGTCATATAGAGACAAAAATGTTGGCTACTAGAAGGCAACACAAATGGTGCCTATAACTTCCACATGAGTTCTAGAATGGACTTAAGCCTACTCCTGATAATAATTTACATTTCCCAGTAACACACACTGAACGTTTATGCTTCAAACAAGATGTTTGCTGTCTTTGTTTGTCTGTTTACTATTGTTAACAGAACAGATAAAGGCAAAGTTTTGGTGATACAAGAATATTTTGTTATTTAAACAGATATCACATATCTGCAGTAAAACTATCTGGAGACTCTGCTCTTTGAGCACCCAGATCTAGAACCAGAGAAGTCATTCATACTTTCACAGGTGTTAACATGGCAAAGGATGGCATCACTAAGTCCTGTCTGTAAGATGTGGGTCACTTACCCTAATTTGTGAAGCAACTCGAGATCTTCCAAAGCAAAGATGCTATATTCAAAGTACTGCTTACCCCTACTGATAACCTAGAGTAAGAAAGGGTGCGGAGAGAAGAGAGAGAGATGTAAGAGAGACATTACCCAGGTGAGACAGTTTTCAGTCGGTCTGTATATGGGTTCACTGCAACGTCTCATTACCCAGCAATGAAGATTACTGGCGGCTGCCTAGGGACCGGCACCCGAGGGTCTCTCTGTCACCTGGGATGCCGGACACAAGCACAGCAACAGCTTCACCGCCTCATCTGGGGAACCCAGCCTAGGGAGCAGAGCCCAGAGTGCTCCAGAGGCCCCCTATCACCCAACGCAGCTGAGGCGGCCAGCGGGGCCCCTTGACAACCGGAGAGAAGGAGAGTCCTGCCGCCTCAGCGGTTCGCCGCCCGATCTGGGGCCCGTTGCCCTTGGCGAGGAGCCGCTTCGCTTCTCTCCACCCACACCGGCTCCTCGCGTGCGGCTGCTGCCGCTTTCCCTCGCTTGGATTTGAACTACCCGCCCTTACCAACCGCTGCCTCCCCCACCCCCTCCGCCCTGCGGCACCGCACCGGAGGGAGACACAGGAGCTGGAGGAGAACGGTCCCGCTGAACGGGAGAGACCGCTACTCAGGAACGCGGGGAGATACCGAGGAGGCTCGTCTCTCTCCTCACACTTTATACTCCAGCCCTGGGACCCCCTCCCCGCCGCACCCTGCCCACCATTAAAAGCGCCGTTCCTCCCCCCGCCCCGGTGCTGCTCAGGTGCCTGAGGAGGGTGAGGCTTTCCCGCCTCTCCGGGAGCCCCCTCAGAGCCCTGCCGGCGGGCGCCAGCGCTGAGGGGCGGCTTCAGGGGCAACGGGCGATCACGGCCAGCCAAAGCTCTCACAGATAACGAGCCTTACCCACACCACAACCTTTAAGCTTGAGCTAATTAATTCGAGACAATTAGTACGTTTGTACCCGACAGCCCAGAAACAAAACAATCACAGAGCCGCCTTCTTTCAGTTCAGCTGTCAGCCGGGTGGGAGGTGCCCAGCGATGGCGCTTCGTTTTTGCCGTGTTTTAGTTAATCTGTATATAGAAAAAACGATAGAAAAATCATGTATGACCAATCTGATAGCCTTCTATGATGC
>BJBW01006419.1:87061-186300 GCA_004320125.1 Scolopax mira | reverse complement strand
TCCCCACACACACACCTTCTTGCACGCCCTGAGAGACTGTTCTAACAGGAGCTCAAAGTCATGGGTTAAAGGAACTTGACAGACATTTTAACATGATGACCCATAGACTAAGGACATTATACCTGTATGGATGTGTATATATATATATTTCTGTATGTCTGGGGAAACTGATATTATTTAACTGGAAATGGTAGATCTGGGCGTGGTGTGAAATGATATGGAATAAGGGGTGGATGATGTGCTGGGTCTGGTGGGGAAAGGGTTAATTGTTCCCAGGACCTAGCAGGGACACAGATATTCCATCCCATTTGAGCCATGCCCAGGGGGAGGGGCCTGAGCTAGCCGGGAGGGGGAGGGATAGGAAGTGACATAAAAGGAGGAAGTCCTGCCCCTGGGGCAGAAGGAGCAGGGAGAGCAGTGTGGTTGGGTGTGCTCTGGGCGCTTCGGCAAGCGGTGGTATCGTGATCGTGGTTGTATACTCCTCTGTCCATGTTATCGTTGTTATTTCTTGTGGCCTTTGCTGTTTTGTTAAATTGCCTTTGTCTCAACCCACAAGTTTTAATTTCAATTTTCCTCTCCCGGCCACGCTGCTGGTGGGGGACTCTGATTTGTGCGAGCAGCTGCCACGTGGTCCTTTGTTCCCATCTGTGGCCAAACCATGACACACCCCTATCTTCGAGAAGTCCAAGAAGGAGGACCAAGGGAACTACAGACCAGTCAGCCTCACTTCAGTCCCTGGGAAGGTAACAGATCAGCTAATCCTGGAAACCATTTTTCAGGTACTTGAACAAGAAAATCACCAGGAGTAGTAAAGTCAAACATGGCTTCATCAAAGGAAAGTCCTGCTTAACCATCTTGATGAACTTCTACAATGAAATAACTGGCTTGGAAGGAGAGGGCACAGCAGTGGATATTGCCTATCTGGACTTGAGAAAGACCTTTCACACTGTCTTCCATAAGATTGTTATAAACAAGCCGTTGATGCACGGGTTGGATGAAAAAACAGTAAAGTAGATCAAAAACTGGCAGAAATGGCAGGCCCAGAGGGTGGTGATGAGGAGCACAAAGTCTGATTGGAGGCCAGTGACCAGCAGTGTACCTCAGGGGTCGATACTGGCTCCTGTCCTGTTTAACACCTTTGTCAGTGACCTGGATGATGGGGCAGAGTATACCCTCAGCAAGTCTGCTGATGATATCAAACCATGCTGCCCTTCAGAAGGACTTTGACATGCTGGAGAAATGGGACAACAGAAACCTCATGCATTTCAAAAAGGAGGTGCAAAGTCCTACACCTGGGGAAGAACAACCCTATACATCAATGCATGCTGGGGGCCACCCAGCTGGCAATCAGCTTGGCAGAAAAGGCCCTAGGAGTCCTGGAGGACACCAGGTTGAACAGGAGCTGTCAAAATGGCTTTGCAGCAAAGGAGGCTAATGGCATGCTGCCCTGCATTAGGAGCAGTGTTGTCAGCAAGGTAAGGAAGGGGATCTCTCCCTTCTACTTAGCACTGGTGAGGCCACACCTGTAACATTGTTCCCAGTTCTGGGTTCCCCAGTACAAGAGAGATATACACAGAACAGCAAGAGTGCAACAAAGGACCATGAAAATGATGAAGGGACTGGAGTAGCTTTCCTATGAGGAAAGGATGAGGCACAGAAGAAGTGGATCATGAAGAATCTTATTAATGTATATGAATACCTGAAGGGAGGATGCAAAGAGGACAGAGACAGGATTTTTTTTCAGTGGTGCCCAGTGACAGGACAAAAGGCAATGGGCGCAAATTGGAACAGAAAAGACACCATCTGAAGAACATGAAACATGTTTTTACTGTGAATGAGACTGAGCACTGGAACAAGTTTCCCAGAGAAGTTGTAGAGCAGCCATCCTTGGAGATACTCAGAAGCCATCTGGTCCTGGACAAACAGCTGTAGGTGGTCCTCCTTGAGCAGGTATGTTGAACCAGGTGATCTCCAGGTGTCCCTTCCAACCTCAGCCATTCTGTGAGTGTATATCTTCCCTTGAAGACAGATAACTAAAGTTGATACTCCACTGGTCCCTTGATCATGGTATCATAGGAAATGTAAAATCTCTACAATACTAATATCCTGCAGCTTCATGACTGCCAAACATGTAAAAGTTTGGGTTATCTACTGACATGAGTTTTCTTTAAGAGGCACTGGGTTACTTTGGATAGAGGCACAGTGTATTTTTTGCAATTTATCAGTGAGATGATAGAGCAATGCTTTGTACTTTTAAGATCTTAAATTCATCAAGTATTCTGTAGTCATTTTAGAGAGCTGGCCAGTTTATGCTATAAAACTACAGATAGAGTTCACACTGCTCATGCTGCAAGGACAAGTACTACTAGCGTTACAGCAGTCTAACATCACAAAAAATTTCAATTAAAATTTAAAAATCTAATGCCCTTCAGAAATAGACATGCTTATCTTCATAAAGTAGTCCATGCACAAGAAATTAACAGTTTTTGTAGAAGTTCCTTTTATTTTGAAAAAAATTTATTACTCACTGTTGTACAAAATATTCCTAAACATGATGTTAAGATAAAGTTGACAAAACCAGGTAGGTTGCAAATTACCAAGTTGAAGAGAACAAATCTTCACAATTTTGAAGGGGATTCAAGAAAATAACAACAAATTAATTATGTATTTCAAAATATTCTATTGTAAGCTTTATACAAATGTTATTTGGTACTTTGTATTCGTAAACTTTAATGTTTTTATAAAAAGTTTTCATTCACATGATGATTCAGTGAAAATAATGTTTTACAGTTAATTTCTTAAAGCATCTCAAACACCTTTCTACTCTTGGTTTTACAGGAAATAACTGGTTCAGTTCAGAACTTTAATTTTTAAGAGACAAACAAGTAGAAGTGATTCCAGATTTGTGCTTTGTTTAAAAACAGACCAAAAAATGCAACTAATTATCTGTGCTGTTTGAAATGTAAAACACACCCCAAAAAAATTAAAACATTGATAAGGTAATTAGACCAGGAAACATTATTTTTATTTCAGTAAGTTAAAATTATAGCTCTAGAGTGGAAAGTTTTTGACCATCTACTTAAAATAGCCAATACCAAGTCAACTAAAGCTCATTCAAATTTGGTTTATTCTTTTAGAACTGTACTAATTTCATGAGGAAATAAAACCCTATTTCCAGAGTTTTCTCTATGACATGCCCCAAGTAATTTTCAAAAGAGTACATTTGGTTATTTATCCTATGTCCTTCTGAACTATAGAATTTTGATATAATTTAAAAAAACAAAACAAAAACAAATAAACCACCAAACATTAAAAGAAAATGGGGGGAAGACATTAACATTACCTTAAAAGTGTATAGCAAATAACCACAGATAAAGCAGCAAGACACAAAGAAGCAAGGAAATCATTAGGGGACAGATCTTCACCTGGCATAGAGTCAGCACATCTCCACTGGCATCAGCAGAACTATCCTGACTTACATCAGCCATAGGTCTCCCTATCCATTTACAGCAAAACTCATGTATGTTAGTGACAAAGAAGAGTAGCATTCAGAACTTAGTGTTAGCTTGCATTTCTTAAATAAAGTCAGTTCGTAACACCTTGGTTCCCATCTAGTATGTTGCTGCTGGAGACTTGGTCTTAGCGCTAGCAGAGTATCTAGTTTGGGATGAATCCATCCCCACTTTCAAATAATAGAATAAAATACATTTTAACATTGGTCTATGAAGTTATTAACCACAGCTAGTTCTTATCAGAAATATTCTGAAGCCCATTTCCAGTGTGAAATGGAAGGTTTTAAAAGTACTATTTTATAACTTTGATAAGTTTTTATAGTGTTACAGATTTTCTGTAACTGGAAGTCAGCAGCAGCTCTGCACTGAAATCCAGAGCAGCATCAATCTTTGTTGTTACTAATAATTCCTTTTACAGATCATTAGTTATAGTAAATTTTAAAAAATATCTCCTTAAGGCATATGTTTACAGAGCAAATCCTAAAAGCAGAATTATAGCAACAAAATAAGCAATTGTACAAGCTTCCCTTTCTCATTGTCAGGAAGACATTCTTTCAAGGCACAAGAGAATTCCCAGAGTGTGGAAGACAGATTACTTAACCAGGAGTGCAAATATTAAAACATAGAAAACCTGGGAAGCAGAGGTTGAATTCCAGAAATAGCTTATGACAGCATTCAGCTCTCACTACTGTCATCTGCCAAAGGTATTTCAGACTTTTGTATATATATAGTGTATATGTATGCTTAATCTAGTAAAATAACAAATGGGATTCAGATGATTTCTGCCAGAGATCTGTGTAAATGCTTACCTCTACAACCACTACATAATACACTCAAAACAGACAATTTATCCCAATGTAATTTTGCATCTCAAATAAAGCTTTCTTTAAAATACATTATTAATACAGTGTATGTCCGATCCATTTGAGCTGTACCTTCTGTCAAGTTCAACTTACAGAAAGAAACAGTTTAATTAAGTCCATAACAAGGCAAGTTAAAAAAAAAAAAAAAGGTAGTGGTAGCTTACACTGGACAAAACTCTTGGCAATGTTCGTAATTTCTGCAATGATACTATGTTAAAACTCACAAGAAACTGAGGTACAAACTTATGTCAAGTAAACATGAGATTTGTCTTGCATTCATTTGAAGTATGATAGTTACCCCTATGTTCCTGATTTTTTTTTTTAAAACTTTTCTTTCCTTAAAAGAAAAATACATGCTCACATACAATGCTTATACCCTATGTGGTGATGCCGTAAATCCCTTAGGATAGCAAGTTTGATGGGTGGTAACCCATTAGGAGAAAAATATATTTTTAATATTATTTTACATATATACAATATATATATTTAAATTTCAATCAAAATATATTTTTTCTAATTTATTCATAGTATTTTTAATGTGAAAAAGGAGAAAGTATTTTGTATCTCAGTTTGTATAAGTTAAAAATTAGCAAAGTATTTCATATCCACCAGTAATGGTCTTTGATTTATTTCTACAGAATTAAAAGAAAACAAAGGAACAGTGAGTTAAAAAGCTTTCCTTCTCCAAAGCCAAACGCAGTAAAATTTTGAAGCTGAATAATTAATTAAGAAGACAACACCAAGTTTTACATTTTAAGTAAGCATAAAGAATAGGAAATGTAGTCTACTTAGAAACTATCACTACTATATCAACATAGTCTAAAGAAAAATATTTTTAATCTCTTGTTTTTGATGGAATGTGTCTAGCAGAGATAAAAAAAATGTTGTAAATTTAAAGTAAGAGTTAGTTACACTCTCACCAGTCTATATTAATTTTAATAAACCTCTCCCCCTCTCAATTCCAAGATGCCTAATATCACAAAAGTATGTCAGCCACTTATTTACAGTTTTTTTCAGCACTGTGAAAGGCACATTTATCTTTTTATGCATGTTTCTGCTAGTGTCCTAAACTTGGGTTCCAGCTGATCTAAGAAGTCAAGTGCCTCTTCTTCATGCTGATCACTGCAGCAGCCTACAGAGCCAGCCAAGGATCCTTTTCCTTCATAGTTATATGAAAGGAGATAGTCTTCAGAATGCTTCTGTTCTTCGTCCTGTCTGCATAGGTGCACCTTCTGCATAGGAAGAAAACACACCTCATTACTTTCTTAAATTGTTATCCTAAACATATTGCATAAAAATAATTTCTTTTGATTTACCTTTCATTGATTAATTTTTAATCAGAGTGTGTCCTCTAATGGATTCCTACATACAAAAAATGCACATGATTGGTCTATATCATTAAGACTACAAAATATAAGTATTTAATAAAGAAATAATTTCTACTAATTATGTATGTAACAATAAAAGAGAAAGAACCTGTTTAAATAACCTGTCAAGCAACTAAATTCCACTCGAAATTACACATAACTAGTTAGGCAAGTAGTGAGAGTTTTTGATCTCCAAAGCATGGAATAACTACATTTCTAATGCTGTACATTCATTCCTGCACCATTGCTAAAATAAGTATCAGGTTTAAATTAGTACAAAGCAAGCAGTTAGAATAAAAGCAAACAGCCATTGTCAGAAAAACTCACAAAAGCTCAAGTAATTATTCTAAATGAGGAAATATTCTAAATGGAAAACAGCATACTGCCTATAGTTTAAGCCAAGAAAGGAAAGTAATTTACACTTATGTCTAAAATAAGCAAAAGATGACTGCTTGAAATGGCAATATTCCAAAGGGGAGACAGGAGCACAGGAGAGGAAAAATGAAACGAAACCAAACCCAGAAAGCCACCTTTCTAGCACAAATACATGTCTTCCTTGAAAAGTCTGCATACATTAATCATAACCTACTCTCAAAAAAAAAAAAAAAAAACCAAACCAAAAACCAAACCCAAACACCAACAAAAACAACAGTTTCAGAATACTTACTTCACCTAAACGAGGATGTGTGAAATTATGCCACTCTGAGTAGGAATATCTACAAGTATCCATCATAGTCTGTCCTCCTCCTCCTCCTCCTCCTTCTTTCACTGATCCCAGAGTCTGATGTCCACCTCCCTTGACCGATTCCAAGGTATGCCCTCTTCCTTTTACCATTTCAAATGTTTGCTGATCTCCTGTTTTTATTCCATATCCTCCTTGATCACATGTGTTTTGTAGAGGAATTATATTGTGATCCTAAAAAAAGATGCAGCAGTGGGGACAGCTGTATTTTATTCCTTTTTTTTTTTTAATTCAAAAGATGAAACAGCAATTGGAAACTGACAATGCTGAAAATTGAATTCTCTAGCTTTGTGATGTGGTATTTTGAATAAAAATCTATCCTTAGTACTTAGTATATAAAGATCAGTAAGTCGTCTGTGGAAAAGATACTAAAGAGGCAAGCTGCATTTAAATACGATATGAGATCCAAAAACTGGATCTTTATCGCCATGAAAGCTGTACTATAGTCCACATGCTAGTTTCTTAAAATATCATGTAAAAATGTTTGGTTTTCAAAGTCAACAACCTGTAATCCATTAAGCCAGATATACAGTCTTATGCATAAGTTTCCTTCTGTTTCTTCACACAGAAGTCTGTATGAGTGAAATATGGAAAAACTAGTATGGGATCACAAATTAAAAACTACCTTGTCAGTTTATAATGGAACTGCATTATGCTTCATAGACAATGAGATATTTGACAGTTGTCAAATTATTAGGATTTCTTGGGTTTAAGGTAATCTTTTCTTGAGGAGGGCATGGTCAGGGAGCAAGGGACAGAGGAGAAGGGGAAGAGTCTGAAGAGCCAAGTCCTTGTCTGTGAACACAGTCCTGGGCTGGAATATGTTCTCAGTAGACTGAATCTTTAAAAGATTTAGATACCAAGAGCAAGAAAACATTTAATGAACATGTACTGTTTCACTTGATTTTTGAGCCAGTGGAAAAAAATAAGCTGTATTTGGGAGTAATTTTTGAGGGGAAAGGGGAGGGGAGGGGAAGGGCAGAAATTGCATCTGTAACCTACAATGACTCTTCGCTAAATTTAAAAATCCTTCTCCAAGAAAATGCAATAATGTTTTGCCATGAACACTCAACATAGGCAAAATAGTAAATTTCTACCTAATCTCATTGTTGAAAATGATTGAGGTAATTATGATGTTCACCTGTATGTTTCAACTAAACAGTTAAAGTCTGGAAGAATTATAAGCAGCCAGGCTAACAATCACAGGTTATGTTTAAATATGTATGGTACTACCAACTCTGCCTAAAGTAAGAATTTTAAAGTTTCTCTAAGTGGCAATGTGCATCCAATGAACCCTGTGTTTATTGCTTATTTCCTTTAGTAAATCACTTACTTGCAGGTGGTCCTGTTCTCAAATTGAAATGATATGGATATCTTAATTACATATTTCAACATTGAAGTAAGTAAACAACTTACCATCACTTCTTCTCCGGGAGCTTCTGTGTTTGAAATTATTAAGTTGTGATTGGCACAATCATCAGTGACTTGCCTGTGCATTACCCCAGAGCCACAGCAGCCACAAATTGTGATCAGGATTACTATGGAAAGGAAATAAGAGAGGAAGATACTATGAACTTTACCTCATGATGCTACCTAGTTCTGTTTGATAATGAATTCTCTTGTATTTGCCTTGTTAAATATATAAACATCACGTATGGTTTACAAAAATTATTTATTTCCAAAAATGCCCATACTCAAAACTGTACATAGATAAATTTTTCCAAACAGCATATGCACTTTTCTCTATACTGTTCTAAAATGCATCTTGATTTCCCCAAAAGAAATGCAAGCATCCCTTATGAAATCACCGTGTCTGCAAAATTTCACAGCAGTAAAAAATTAAGACCAACTCCAGGTGAAAAATCATGTCTTATGCCTACAACAAGGTTGTACACAAGATATTTTTCATATATGAATATGAAGATGTCAAATTATGTCATAAGGAACTAATCTACAAGCTAAAGGTCCCAATATCAAAAACTTCTGCTTCACAGAAAAGGTCATTCTTCCTATAACTTTGTTTTGTCATGGAGACTTTTAGCCAGAAATGACTTTGTATAAAAGAAACATGAGCAAATAATACCTCTCCTAAAAAAAAAAAAAAAAGGACTAAACATTTCATTCAGAGAACCACTCTTTCCTCCTCTTTTCAAGTTGATAGCTTAAAAATAAAGAAGCCCATGAGAAACAGAGCTGTTAGGAAGAACTGCCTACTGAGCAACCTGATCTCTGAAACATATAAACTTCTGTTGAAATTGGCCAAGAGACACTTTCAAGCTCCTTTAGCTTCTGCAGCCCTGCAGCCATCAGCTGTCACCGAGATCTGCATCAGTGGTTCTGGCAGGTCGCCTCCTGATGCTGACAGATGGGAAGAAGACATCCATGGCAACACTGAGTAAATAATACACAGGGTAAAATCTAGTGACAGTAAAATAATGGGTCTATCTGGGAGGAATGCAGTCAAGGGGTAGTGACAAAAAGCTAGGTGATGTTTTCACACAGTATTCCTGCTGAACATCCCCACATCTGAAAGTTTCACCTCCAGGTTCTATCATGAATTTGGGCACCTGCCCTGTTTAGATCAAACATGGATCTATCCTTCAAAATATGTGCAAGTCCCAGTGTTCTATCTGCCTGAGTAAGAACAGCTGGCCGAGACTGAACGGGACCAAGACAGGTTGACCATTGCCAGACAAAAATGGAAAAGAAAGAAATAAGGAAAAAAAACCACAACTCTGAAGTACTTGCTACTGTTGCATGTCCTCTGGTGATTTTTAAAGATGTTATTCGTCAGACTATGTCTGATGCTGGTAAAATAATGACCTGGCTTTGCTATTACATATCACTGTCACCACCTTACTGGCTACCTGCACTATCACCCTGCTAAGAATAGTTTAGTCATTGGGCAACTCCAGCAACTCAACAAGCATTCAACGGTTTGGGCTGTTGTGGAAGTATCCAGCCCATCCTTCAACACTGCCCTGGCTCTTGTAAAATTCATTGCAAAATCCAATGTCTAAGATACTCCATGTTTTAATCCATGACACAAGAAAGGTCACAAAAAGCTGTCAGACACTGACTTCAGCATTCCTACAAACAGAAATGTGCATCCCCAAACCAGCACTAAACTCACAAAAAAACTTTGCTGTACTCGCCTAAAGACAAGATCTGATAAACAGTACAAATCCCTGAAAGCACTACAAATCTTCTTACAGTTCAAGTGCTGAATGCATTTTTTTGGCCTTGCTAACACGATCGATTGCACAGACCACCTTACATAAAATGTACTTAAAAGAATAAACAGAAATGCACACACAATAACCGTAGGACAAGATGAGAGTAAGAAGCCTGTGATACTGCTACAAATAGAATGGGTACTTTAAGTCAGTGATGAGGGCTATACAAACCCTCATCCTAATATAAAAAATATAAAACCCTCTGCCTAAATAAAATAAAAAAGAAATGTTTGATTCAAGTTTGAGTCCGGTTCTCTCAGCTAAATTTAAAATTAAGTATTTTGCACTTCATGTTAAAAATCAAGTGTACTTACGCAGCAATAATAGTGATCCTAAGATCATTGCAAGGATGGCCCATAGGCCAAGAGTAATATTTCCACGAGAAAGGAAACGGGTGGGTCGATCAGTGCATTCAGTTGGAGTAACGCAATCACAGTAGTTAACGCTTACGTAGTTCTCTCCTACCTTTCCTCCATTATCAGTCACACTTACAGGAATCTTGTATATTCCAAATGGAATATCACCCTTCGGTGAAAGATACACAGAATTATCTGTGGGGAAAAAAAAAAAAAAAAAAGATAAATCCAGACCTAGTGTTAACAATACCTGTTGTCACAAATATGACCATAATCACAATCTCCCTTCTGTTATGGCTACACCGCTACCAGATCCACATTAGCTAGTGTAAAGCTAGCCTAGATGTGTTGACACGAAACTATATCTTGGAAGAATTTATCTTTTCAGCACCTTTTAAATGTTAAAACTGAAAAAGCAAACCTCATACAGCCTTCTGACAACATATGATTTGAAACTGTGAAGTTGATTCAGTTCATTATAGTAAATTACACTATTTGGACTTACTAGGAAAGACCACCAACTGAACTGCCATTTATTAAAAAGACTTCTGGTAGTTCAATTGAAATTAATTGTAACCTTAATTTATATGTTTTCTGCTCTTTAGCTCTATTGCTATATTCAGTTGCAACGGTATATCCAGTGGGAAGTAAAATCCATTTAGTCTGCTGCCCTGCTTAGAGGCAATGATTGGTGACCACATTCCAAAGGGCGAAAGAAATTATTTGTAAAAAATGTGTACAAGACAGAAACTGAGGTACATAATGGCTGGTTTATGATGAGGTATAGAAACTACATCTATGCTATCTAAACTATTTTTTCAATTTGCCTAATATACCTTGAAACCCTCAGATGCTTTTGGTCTCAGACTTTGCTGTCTTTTGCCTCTTATTAGTGAATGTTTCATGGAATACTTCAGAAACAGACCCTTTTCAGGCTTGTTCACTACAATATACATATGCCCTGCTCTTGTCACCAGCATCTGGCACCCACCAGAAAACCACCATCAGCTGTAACTTTCTATATTAGCAAATTTTAGGAAACAATAATTATTTGATAATAAATTGTTGATTTACTTCTATCAAATTTATAAAAATTAACATAAATATATTAAGGGAGATATTAATGTTTTCTATCACCCCGTCAGCTTTACCAAAAATGTGCTGTCTGACAGAGGTACCAAGGGCGGGGGGAATAAAAAAAAAAAAAAAAAAAAAAATCACCGGGATTTTTTCAGTCAGCCTCTAATCAATTTTACGTAACTTTTCATTTTCCAGTTATCCCCCGTAATAGCAGTCTAAGAAAAGTTGTATTTTTCTTTGGAGTAAAGGTAAAGAATACTTTAGCTGCTCCCCTTTATTTCTGGCATCTCCTGTACCTTGAATGAAACTGAGGAACCTCTGAGATCCTCAAGGTTACCTTGTTAGCCCCACTGACTATACCAATTCCCAACATACCTTCAGCCAATCTATTCTTACAGTCCTCCCAAAGCAGAGATAGCCTCTTCTGGCAACCTACAGCTAAGCGAGGAGGAAAAGGTCTTAACATACCGTTGTGTCGAGTTATCTTCCAAGAGGAAGCCAAGCTACGGTCATTTATGTGAAAAGCGAAGGGTATGCTGTAAGGAGTCTCATCATCATCCTGTGCAGTCAGACAAATCGGTTTTCTGTCTCTGCACATGATATATTCAGTTTTAGTGATTCGTGGGTAATTCTTGTTCCCAGGCTGGATGACAACCTGAATCATTCCAGTGCCTGTTTTGCCATCTGTAAGATAAAAGTAACTATTTTTAGCACTTACTTCAAACATTCACATATTTATTTCTAGTCCAACCTTTCACAATGAAATATCAACTGTAGTATCCAAGTTTAGAATTAAGGTGTAAAACATCTGCTAATTTAGCAAAAAGGAGAGAAGAACTTCTCACAGGTCTCTCTTAGCTGCTTCTCTTTGCTTGGCTGGTTGTAGAACAGATCAAGAGCTCACAAAGATCTGTATTCCACGTGTGTGGATTATATTTTGTTGAACACATGTATCTGTGTGGGGACAGATATCATCCTAACAGGAGGATGAGAGGAGAAAGAGCCCATAAATCAAGGGTAAAGGGTGCTATGCTAAACTAAAAGTCAAAAGCAGAAAGTGAAGGTCTCTAGCCTTTTAATTTCTGGAAGGAGAAAATAAATTACACTTTCTTTACCCTCACTTCCCCTGGGAATAGGAACACTTTCAGAAAAAGCAGGTTTTTGTCTGTCCTCTTTCCTCTGAGACACCATTCAGCAGTGACTCATACTACATCACCAAAGTCTACATGAAAATGAATGAGCTCTCCCTCCTAATTACATTTTTTCCAGTACAGGAACACTTTTTCTATTCCAGTGAAGTTACATCATCTACCTATTAAAACTTTCTGTTGACATACGTGCTTGCAGATGCATATGTCATGCTTACTTTATATGCAACAGAAGTTCTAGACAATTTAGATTCATACTATTTACATTTAATTTTAATATGCAAGCTTTGAACAGAGTTGGAATTTTTAGTGTAAAGCAACTTCCAAAGGTCTGCTCTTTACTCCCACTGATGTTTAAGCACATAAGGACTCAAACTAAATCCTGCCACTGGATTTATAAAGGCAGTCCACTTTTCTTTTTTAATGTAAGACACATATTTTAGAATGAAAAGTGTGACCTAACATTTTTCTTTGATAATCCACTTGCTACACTTAACATTTGAGAAGTGAAAGGTGGAATATTCTTGGGTAAATGATGTTGAGGCAGAACTGGTTTTTTCTGCAATAAATGCATATACCAAATTAATCAGAAAGAATAGATGATCATTAAATCAGAACGCAAACCTGGTGTAGAATGAGAATCTGAGTGTACAACACTTCCTCTACAATCACATTGACTTGTAAGAGCTCATCGCCTGAGCGACACATAGTGTGAACATTGTTAGGAGTTGCAAGATCAACAACTTTTTTTCAATAAGTTCTACATTTCTCAATTTCACAGCTGCCAGGTGCTATCACTTAAAAAACAAATAGTCTGGAAATGAAAGGAATACAGTCCACAGGAAAATCTCTCAGTTTAAACTTAACAAAGGATTTTAAATGGAAGCAGATAACTTCTCAAAACATTGAGAATTTGCCCCTCTGTCTGCTGTATAATGTTCCTTTAGCATTTGATAGAGCTATCCCAAAGACAAGACAATGGACTAGGAGGGCCTCTGGTCTGAATCAGAATAGCTGTCCCCACACTAAATTTGCACATAAACAAACGACCACAAAGAATACTGACAACATTTAGTACTTACTTCTGTCTATTGCGAGGACTGTGATATTGCATTGACCTCGTCTCATTTCTCCTACATCTCGGTCCAAGACTTTAACAGTTCTGACTTCACCTGATTTTTCATCTATGCTGATCCAATTACACTGGCCAGGTGGTATCCGGTAGCTGTCAATAATAATTTGGTTATTTAGTTTAAAGTCTTCACTATACATACATATGCATATGTACACATATGTACATGCATATGTAGATACACATAATAGATACACACACAAAAGTGTGTGCACATACCATACAGAGCATCAACAACTATTTTCCTCTACCCTGCCCATGCTGTACTCCAAATAAACTAGTAGACAACACTGTTTCATACCATATGCCTTCACTATTTCCAGTTTCTGGATCTTCTGCAATGTATCGTCCAATACTCGTCCCAATATCCTCACATTCTTTAACATCGATGCGTAAGTGACAGGGTTTAAACACTGGCCCCTCATCCATATCCAGGACGTGCACTGTAACAGAGCTGGTGCTCTGGGAAAGTTGTTGGGAATGTGGTGCCAGCATGTAGGGTGCCTCGTTGTTGACTGCAATCACAAGGATCCTTTGCTTGGCAGCCTCATAGTCCAGTCCCTGTAACGAAGGTGGGGTATTGATTTTTTTCCCTTCAAACCAACAAAAAAATTGCTATTGTTTTCACTGCCTAATTATTAAATGGATAAAACTGTGCCACATTTCTTTACAGAGGAAGTCAGCTATCCTTCTAGAATATCCAGCTTGAGACACAGTAAAGAGATACGATTTTAAAAAAAAAAAAAGTTAAGTTCCAAGTTAGTCAAAGAAAAGATCCTGAGGAGCTACCTCTAATAAGGTAAGCAGCACCACTGTAAAATTTTAGTAATTAACTATCAGAGTATTAATCTAACAGAACTGAGACAAGAATTAAATGTGAAAAAGCACCAAGGTCATGGTGAAGAGACAAACCAAAGGGAATTCCTTGAATTCTGTGCACATAAAACTGAGGAGCAGTCTGGAAGATGAGTTTTTAATGTTATGGACCCCACATGAGCCTCATTTGCATGCATTACACAATCTGCTCTAGAAGAGAGTTCAGATTCTGAAGAAAGCATAACTTGGCTGATAGTTATAGATATTCTTTGAATAAAAATGAGTTCTAGGTTATTGGTTTTAAAAGCAACGCCTGAAGAGACCCAGATTTTCCTCTAGTAGTTCCATTTTTACTTACCTTAACAACACACAGTATTCCTTCATTTGTGTTTTTGTCTGTTGTAATTTCAAAGGACCGATCATCATTTCCTCTTATGATTTCATACACTGCTCCTGAGCCAGGTGAACCAGGCTCATCAAGATCAACAACAGAAATTCTCAGTATTTCTACATTGACTCTGTTTTCCTCCACTCGTGTTTCATACTTGGAGTATCCAAAAAAAAAAAAAAAAATCAATTTAAATCAGAGAATACTGCTCCACAGTGCAGGACTGAAGAATACTGTATTTATATATGACTACTTAAACCCAAGGGGTTTACCAAGCTGCTGTAAGGATTTATTTTGTTTCCATACATTAGCATATTTCCCCCACTCCTCCCTTACACCCTAAGTGAAACAGTAAACCTTTCTGGCCAGCACAACTGATCTTTCAGGTCCTCTGTACACTCAAACTATCACTGATAATTAATAAGTCTGGAATTCTCCTTCCAGGAAAGGTAAATTAGCACAGTTCCCCTCAGTTACATCAGCTATAGATGCTAATTTACATACAACAGGATCAAACTGAGCATTAGAAAAGGCATTGGTGGAAATTAAATATATATATATAAACAAACCACAAAAACTTTAAAAAAAGCCAAGAAGGGTGAAATATGCAGCAGAAGTGAATGAATGAGTCACATCAGCTTTCTCCCAAAGGGCATAAGGCAAATGACTCAAAACAACTAACATACCAATAGGTCTAATTACCAAACAGCACAACAACCAACAGAGCATTCTCAAACGTCTATATTGGCATTAACTCTCCCGGGGCATTGGGTTTCATATTTAAGGGACTGCTCATCAGGAAATTAGAAGGAGGATTTTATTTTTTTATTTACCTTTTTACAGACATTTCATTGATGAAGACTTACTTGTGTCTGTTTAAAGGATGGTGCGTTGTCATTTGTGTCTTCGATTCTGATGACAACTGTTCCTGTCGTGCACAAACCAAAAGGCTGACCGGCCATATCTCTCGCTTCAACTAACAAAGTGTAACTGGATACCAGCTGAAAGCATAAATGAAAACATACAGAAGTTTGACATACACGTTTTTTCAATCACATAGTTACACACCGAAAGTAGAACTATGTATTTTACTCCCATTCCCCAACTCTGCTCTAAACTCAGTGCTCCTCTACAAAATGAGTCTATTTAGCATTGGGGCTTTTCCCTATAGTTACAAAGGCAAACCAAGTAAAATATTTTTCAGTGGCTAAGCGGCACACATTCAGCATCTGTTAGTAGTGTGTATGCTGTATCCTGTATCAAATAAAGCTTCTCACAATGTCAGCTTTATTTTCCAATACCCGAAGTTTTGGAAGATGCAAATGATGCGCTTCGATCTGCTATCTAGTTCTCCACTTTGGCCAGGCAGAGTATTCCCTTAGGTTTCTAGCTGGTAAAGTGTTTCAGTGCACGTCTCCTATTTCAGAGAGGATGACCAGATACGATGTGCTGCAATCACAGCCTTTGTTTGGGCTATACGTGACAAGACAATGCCTGCCACTGGAAGGGGTCACAGCCCTTATCAGTTCCAAGGGGATCACTGATAAGCAACTCACTTAAATCTCTGACTTGGGTCACAACAGCAGAAGGCTTTCTTTAGCCTTATTAATACCTGGACAAACCAGGGAAGCGGAACCAAGGAGGAAAAGGGGGACAGACACTGGGCACAAAACAAGAGAATCTATAAATCACAACAGTAACTCCAGTTCTGAATACCTGGAAGTAGCATTAAGTTTCTCAGGTGGAGGAAAGAAATCTTCTGTTCTACGTCATAAGTTTATCTTTAAAAGACAGAGAGTGGGCCCATTTTTCAAGCTTTCCTTCCCTCAGTAGTCACTGTGATTATTTCCTCAGTAGTGACACTGATGCTCACAGTTGCTGCATTTTTCTCTTGCTAAAAAGTTGCTCAGTGTACCTGCAAGCACGTAATTTTGTAACTCACTGCTAATGTGGATTTTCAGCCATGAAGAGACATCAGTATGGCAGAATATGCCTCTTTTTATCCTCAAAAAAGATGTGCTTGCAGCAGTGTTCTTTTCTAAAATGACTGCCTAATGCTAGAAGTGTTTCAAAATATACATGCCTGTCAGTTTTTCTAGTGTAAACAATCTCTCACATGCATTTTATCAAAAACAAACAACAAAAAAAAAATCCAAATAAAGTGTAAAACCTCATGTTTCTTATTTACTTGAAAGCTAACTGATAAGAATAAATGGTTTGTACTTTAACTTTAGGATATGTTATATTACTGTTTAGGTTTATGGTACGGGGAAATATTTCTGTTTAATATAGGATGACTGACTACTTCCAGAAAATCTGGTTCATCTTCTCTGTAAAGAAGAAAGAAGGACCTTAAATGGAGCTTGTTTAGGATAAAATAGTGGCTGATGGGATTCATGGACAGAGAAAGAATAAAAATCCATAGGATTTTCATTCCATAGGTTGAATAAGAGAGCAGTGTGAGGTCCCCTGTCAAGATTAGGTAGAATATAGTAGATCTATACACAAACTCTTTAACTAATTACAGGTCTCTGGAAAGCTTCGGCAGCTCCTTAGAGAGGGAATAAAAAAAAAAAAAAAGAAAAAAAGGATAACAAAAATGGTTTATCTGGTGATTCCCATGCCACCAATTCAGAGTTAAGAAACTTTTTGTGTACATTAGATGACAGCTAAAGATGTTTCAGGAAAGATCACCTCTCTGTCCAGCTGTGGCAATAATACAGCAATGACACCTGTGTCACCATGTAAAGAAAATGCTGGGGTTACTGGTGGATTTTGTGACACAATGCGGTATTTCAACGTAGTATGCAGAGTATAAGGCTCATCTCTGTCCTCTGCAGTCACTCTTCCAACAACTACACCTGTGAACACAATACAGCAATTTTTAGTTCCAGAAAAATCTCTAAATAAGAAAAAATTATTTGAACAGCTAGTTCTATTTTAGATACATGAAAATAGCTATTTGGTCATTTAGCTCTACATGAAAATAGTACAAAAACAATAATAAATAGTAATAAAAATACATTAATAGTGTGGAATTGTCTATTTCAATCTTCTGGTTATTTTTTTGTTTCTTAGACGAAGTTGTAATTATTGCAGCTGTTAGACAGAATAATCAAAAGAAATACTAAGAGTTCAGATTTCAGCGTTTTTGACAGTAACTTCTAACTGAGCATCCCAAACACAGCTCAAGAGGAGTTGTATGTGGAGGTTTGGTGCTTTCTGACATAGTTCAATCAGTAGGGGAGAGCTGCTGTACTTCATCCCTATAGCCCGAATAGTTTTCAAACTTCACTTGAAATCAGTAACTCATCCAGTTAAGAGTAGAGCAGCTCAGAGAGTGAAATGCAACTGGTGTTTTGAGGGGAATGGAAAGACACTTTGTGTCCTTTTTTGCAAAGTGAATTTAAGACTTTCCCCACTCTATAGCCCTAGCCTAAGAGATGAGTGAGGAAGGGCAAACCATGGCTTTTGCATTCCTTATTCTCTGCTTTTGCTTTCTCCCTGCTTTTGTCTTTTGTTACACGGACACATGAAGTCAGTAACGGCTAAGTCCCTGCCTTTTACTGGTATGGGCAGAGGCAAGATTTTCTTCAGTCGCCCCCCTTGAAACGTTCATCAGCTTGGACAAACACTGTAAGCTTAAAGGCATTTTACACTTACAACACTACCAGTTTAGTTGTTTAGGAAATTGGTTTGTTAAAAATTGCCATTCTGTCAGTCAAAACATTTTATGGAAACAGGTAATTTTTGGGTGAAATAAAAAGAATAATGTTCTGAAGCTCTTACACCACTTTAGGAACACTGAATTATCTCTGTATGCAAAAAACTCATTAAGCAATGCTTTTCAATATGATTGAGATAGCATTCTGGCAAACCCCAGTGAATTGATTAAAAGGCAGAATCAGACCTAGTCATACTGGTACATAACTGAGTTGAATAGTGGTAACAATTGTTCACTGATTTAAAACAATTCTTACCAGATTTGGAATTTTCAAGGACAGAAAACTCAAAAAGGTCCTGTGTAAAATATGGAGCATTATCATTATCATCCTCTATCCTGATTGTATGCACAAGTGGTACCTCTGGTGAATAACCATCTGGAGTGGTTGCAAAGCAAATGATCTGTAAGACATAAATTCAGTAATTGCTTTATGCTTAAGCAACAAGAAGTATTATTACACTTTATTACAATGGAGGCATCAATAAAATAATACAGCATGCCAAGCATACCCTTCTCAAGACCAGGCTCTTTAGCCACATGGAAGGGGAAGTGGCTGGTACCTTATAATGAAAGCAAACCTTTAAATGCTTTCCAATCTTTCCCCTTTCCATTCCTTGCACTATAAATATTTGAATCACTTTCTTCCCTTCCCCCTCAGGCCCAACACTGTCAAACACTTTTTCCAAGCCTCTTGAACACATTTTTTTCCAGGTGTCTATGAGGCAATCTCAGCCTTACCAAAAATTTAGGCAATCTAAATATTGCTATTTTGAAAAAAAAAAAAAAATCGAGAACAGCAAAGCTATTTGCCCATTACATCATCATCTAATAGAATGCAGTAATAGGTATTGCAAGTTACCTAACTATTTAGAAACTGTTTCTACTAACTGCCTTCTTACACTTCCTAGCCAGTAGAGAGAGCAGTGCACCTTACTAACAAAATACCAAAACTGAACAGCTCGAGAAAGAGGCCCAAAAAATCACAGCCAACTACTCTCAAGATCTAGATGACCAGCTATTTCTTTATTTGTCACTGGTTTCATATCTACAACACCAAAGATATTGCTCTGAATGGATAGCTGATTACAGATCTTGTGTGCTCCTATTTTCCCCTGTAACTCAGCTTTCAAATACATGCATAACAGAAAAAAAAAAAATTACATTTACATAATTTAGGCCTGTACCTGAAAGCTTGGATATTGTTCACGGTCTACTGCACGAGTAGCAAAGATATTTCCAGTTTCTCTTTCTATGTAAAACAAACCCTTTGGATCTTGATCAATTCCAGGTCCACTTGCAGAATAATAAATGGTGTAGTTCTGAGCTGTATCTGACTGGACCTATAAAGAACATGTTTTTAAGCCCAAGAAAAAACAGCAGCATCATTCTAATACATTTTACCACTTTTCATTATCATATTCAGTACAAACAGGAACACTTCAGAAAAAAAAAAAACAAACTTGTTTTACTTCTACTACTTTAGCAGCTTAAAGTTCACAGAATAGGAAAATAGCTTGCCAAGTAACTGCTTTACTTTATATTGTAAAGAGAAATGTTCAAGAGACAGAAATATCAAACAATTAAAGAAATCTAGAGTGTGCATATAAAAATTATTTGAAATATAATGTCTCTAGAATACTGCACATACAAGGCACATTCAAATACAGATGGCTTATTATTTCTGTCCTTGTTCGAGAGACTTTGCTTTTAATGCATTCATTGAGAAGGTGATTTGCAACTAGGGAAGAAAAAAGCAGAGCAAGGAAAGAAGGAAGGAAAGCAAGCAGACTACCTGGAGTACAGTCCAGAGATATGCCAATTCAGATAGCCTCTCTGCATCTCATTACAAGCACCAAGGAGGTAACATTAGCAGTTATCTATTTATAAACAATCTCCTACCCAAACTTTCCTTACCTACTCAATGCCAGAAGTTATGAAGGCAAGATTAGTAGAAGAATGATTGCTCTGCACAGACTCTGTTATTACACTTGTCTCTACACATCTGCTACCAGCCACTCTGTAATCTAGCACAGGCTAGATAGATCTATGATAACTTTAGTTCTTGCATTTCTCTTTCACGCCTACTTGTTTTCTTACAGCAAGCATTTTTCTTAATAATATAGGCCATACTCAGTGCTACAGGTCTACACCCTGAACTCCAGAAAGGATGTAGACATGCAGGTAAGATTTCCCCCACTTTGTGTCTACAAAATCTTTTTTTAGGCAACTTTTTAAAGGGGATTTATTTGTTGTTTCTTTTTAATTAAACACTTCACTGATTCCCAGGCCAAAGAGCTCTCTTCTGATAGCAAGCCTCTCTCCTTACCATTTTGGCGTGTTTCCAGTTCATCCCAACAACTACAATCGCAAGTTATGTCAGCTACAAGATGACTAGATATACAATGAACAGGACAGAACATGACAGACTTGACAGAAAAATAATAGCAAGAACAGCATCAGTAGGGAATACAAGGGAGATCACTTGTTCTTTTATCATAAAAGTCACACAAAAAGCTATTTTGCATCATAAAATTAGTATTTGTATAAAATATACCTGCTGTATTTGTAGTGGAAAAGGTCCCAGTGAGTTCTCTATCATGACGGATGGAATAGGGCCCCACCTTCTTTTGGTTCTCTTGAGAACTGTATCTCTAGCCTGCCTGGTCTTCTGTGTCTGTGTCTAGCAGATAAAAAGACAAGTAAGAATATATCCGTGTATTCTTAACTGTGCATATTGTCACTTAACTACTGTCCTGTGTTTCCATCTTTTTTCCCCTCTGTCCCAGTTTTCTCACTGGCCACTTGTTTTTCCAAGGTCTTAATTTCTGATTATATCTAAAATAGTATTCCAAGAGTTTTTTTCATTTGTCAGAACATGTTCCACAAATAAAACCTGCTTTAATTCCCCAAACATGGCTTTTAAGATTCTCAGTGTTCCTGTTTAAGCTCCTTGCTAGTATCTCCCATTTCAGAAAGGAAGTCTGCTGACTTAAGCAACAGACAGTAATCAACAACTGCTAAATAAAAAAAAACTGCACCAGAGAGCCTTGCCTGATTATCTGAATCCCAAAATTCAACTACTGTAACCCAGAATGAAGCTATACTCTGTGAAACAGCATTTCAAGTAAGGTATCTCAAAAGTAGAAGCTCACCTTTTTTCCTTCTTCCAGTAAGCTAACATGTATTTTCTTTTGTACATGCTCTTGAGTGTCTTTAAGTAATACACTAAAAGTCTTTTTCTCGGCAGACAAAGAAACAGGAGATGTTGTGTACACAGAACCATCCTCTAGAATTTTAAAGTTCCCATCACTGGAACTGATAAAGTCTGCAGACTGAAGGCATTCTTTCAAATTAACTGTAATAAAAAAATATTCAGAAAATAACTTAAACAGCAAAACAGTAATATCCATCACAAAACAAATAAACAAAAGAATTTTCCTAAGTAAAAATTATATTTAATGACGTGGAGTCTCCAAGAATTTGGTCATTCAGTATTTAAGTATCACAAATACAGATTCTAGAATCCATTTATGCTCTCAGATTTGACCAAGTTTACACAAATTTCCACTCTTGTGTTCCCAAGTGTTTCAAAAAGGACACGGATGCTTCACAGATGTCTTTCAACAAGACACTATTACACTGGCAAAATTGTTGAAGCATCAGAGATGAACTAATACATTTAAATGCAAAAAACATTGTAGACACGCTTATAATTAGATCAGTAGCTATTAGATTTGCCTTGTGCTCCATGTCCCACAAAATCAGTGAAGATGATTAATTGATGCAAATGCCCAATGGAGATACTACATCTTGGAAGTTTTGCCCTCAGGAGGAAAGCACTGACTGGTACTATGTGATTTAATAGTCTTGGGAGGACAAAGGCCTTTAAATTATGAGGCAGACAGATGGGAGAGATAAAGACTAGAACATAGAGCTCTAGAACAAGTGATTGGCAATTTTTTATTATGTACATGACAGAATCCCATGCAGCTTATAGGAAGTACTAGGTAAGTTCCACATACTTCTCAGGTATTTTTTACTGCACTTGCTATCACTTGTGGCTAAAAAAAAATCTTTAATGAACTTAAATAAACATGGTTCACCAGCAAATAATTCAGCACTACAGCTGCAGAAAAGGGGAAATCAGGATATTCATAATGAACTGCAGTAGGACCACAGCACTAAGCAAAAATGATTTGGTACCCTGATCACCAGAGACCTAAACTCCCAAATAGTGATCCTTGCAGGGTACAAGCTCTGTCGTGCTTTCAATACTTCTTCAATGATATCGTAGTTGATGCGACCTTGCACTATGAAAACTGATTGTAAAATTCCCCAGAGTAGAGTAGATTCAGAATTTCACCCCACGTAGATAATATTTTCAATAAACTAAATTTCATTTTCTTTTAAGAATGCAAGAGAGATGGGAAGTATAATTTTAAATATGATGTGATTTATTCCTTTTCTTAATTCTTTCTTTTAAGAGTTCAATTAAATATTTCCTAGACTTTTTATAATACTGCGGCACCGATTCCTCTACCTTGTCAATCTGTACCATGCCTCACGTAAAGGTGTCTCATACTTCTGCATATTACAGCACCACACTTCCAAAAATATCAGATTGGAGATTTTCTTTCTGATGGTTACATGAGTCAACATTATGCTCAGTTAGCCATGGCTTTGTGGGATCTTTGTTTCTTTACAGCTTCTCGTATGGATTGCGTAAGTGTAAAAAACCTTGCAACAACCAAGAAAACCCTGACTCATTTTATTGTCAAGGTAGGTCCTTGCATCAATGCAAAATATATTTCTCAATAAATATTTGAGTCACATCATTCAAGCTATAAAGGTTTTGTTAAATGTTTCAGAAAGATTAAAAAAAAAAAATCAATGTTATACAAATTCTTTCATAGCACCATAACAATATGAAGCTTTGTTTTTATATAAATCATGTTTATTTACACAGAGAAATGCCAAAGTCTCTGAGAACATGATAAATACTTCAGCAGCTGTAGTGACCTTTCATTTTAAAATGTAACAGTAAGGTCACTGAACTTTCATTTTGAAAGTTAAATTCCCTGAGCACTTGCATGATGATGAACTACCAATCAATTTGATTTGTTCCCTCTGTAGGAATGTAGCTTAGGATGGCAGAGTTGGAGCATGCCCCTCTGTTGTCCTGGGGCTCACACAGGGCACCTCTGAACCCTCAAAATTAGTCTTGGGTGACAGAACCCCGTAGCAGCTCTTATGTTACACCTTCAAAAGCTGCCTTTCAAGGACAAGTCTGAGAAAAAAAAGGAGGAGGGTGTTTTCTGGTCTCCCATATTCCTCTCAGTCACCTGCACATTGCCTTAAATCGAGACCATCCAGTTAGATGGGAGCTCTCTCCCAAACCAACGTGCAATGCAGGACCCCTCTGCACCCCCTCTCCTTGGGTGCCCTGAACACCCCAGCACTGCTGAGAAGCCGCAGCCACGTTACACAGAACAGCAGCTTCTGGCTGCTTTGCTTTTGTGGGTTTTATCTTCTTTATTTTCTTTTCCATTATCCAAATGACGTACTGACTTCTTCATATGACTCTGTGGGGTATGAGCGCGCTCTGGAATATTAAGCCACTCATTTAAATACTAAGCCCCAGACTCCAAATTTTGAAACCATTAAACTCTGACATTCTTGTTTTAAAATAAACGCTTAAAGCTGACAATAGCTGTTTACACAAAAGTCAAATGGATGCTCGGAGCCAGCGTTCAAATCCGTAACAAACACAGGGCGTATCCTTCATAAAAAGGCTGATCCAGCTGTTTAACTGGCTGTCCAGTCATCCATTCATTCCATTAAAAAAAAAAAAAAGAAAATTCTCCTTCACTGTTAACAGCATCTCCAGCAAAGGTGCAATGGACATCTTGCAGTTTCTCACCTCTGCCAACTAATGTGTCGGCCTCTAGTTCAGAAGGAACATGAAAAATTACTTTCTTGCAAGCTTCACAGCACAAACTCAGTACCTAGAAAACAAATTAAGAAATCAGAGAAAAAAAAATAATTACATACTATTTTGAATAATAACTACAATTACTGAAGCTGCCCTTGGTTTGCTTGCTTTTTAAGACAAGCCAGTGAAAAAGCACAGAAAGGACTCTTCAACTAAAAAGACAAGTACTATGTAGCTTAGCACGCAAAATTTCAAATTGGAAACAAGATCTGATCACTGCTCCTGTGTCTGTCTGTCCATGACTTGCGTTTTTGGTTGTGTTTTTTTTTTCTAAAATCACAGCAGTACTGACATCAACAACAAGAGTTCCCTTTAACTAGATAATTTCACCTACACTGTCATTTTAGTAGAAGAAAGGCAAAATACAGCGTCCTCCCATAGCGTTCTTGGTCAATTTAGATCCAAGGTCTCCAAGTATTAAGGTTCAACCCATCAACACTCAGTTGGGTAGAACTGTGGTGATGCTTAACATTAAAGGGGTAAGTGTCTTATTAAACCACATGACGACACTTGCACTTACATATCACTTCACAACTTCAAAGCGCATTCTCAACAAACTAATTAAATCTAGCTTCAGCAATTAGATATGACATAAAATGTTGTGTATCACAGCAGTCCACTCCCATGTAACCACTTAGAAAATGGGGTCCTCCTCAAAATTCAAATAGGTAGTAGATAACCAGACCTTTTTATAAAAAGAATCGTAAGTAGGTACAAAGATCCTCCTCAGCACAGAGCAATTTAGTCCTGACTTCAAATTATATATGCATGTCTGTATATATATATATAGCCTAGTTTCTATCCAGATGTTTAAAATTGTAATCCAAAAAAATCACACAGACAATTAAAGAAAAAGAAATGTAAATAAATGTATTCACCCTTTTAAGTACATTTATTCTTTCAGGATGAAAGTCTAGCAAAAAAAGGAAAGTCATCTTCATTTTGTACATACCTTTCGGATTAAAGGTATAAAGCAGTAAATAGCTAATGGAAATTCCAAAAATGACTTGTGATTCTTATTAAGTAAATATTTAAATAAAAATACTTCTGGATCTTTAAGACTTTAGGAATTTTTAGAGAAACTATGATAACCTAAAATCCAATAAAGTTGAAATGGGGAATTTAATCACTGCATTAAAGCAATTTAAATTCTGTGTCTACACCATAAAACCTCTTCATACTGTTCCTTATATAGGGAGAGATGTAGAAATATTTATATATAAAACAATTTAAATATAGAATCACAGAATCATCGAATCATCCCTACTTATGTATTAGCAAGTACTTTCATTATTAACAGGTACTTAATAAAAAGACTCTCACACGATACACATCATATTAATTTTTAAGTTATTAAAATCCCACCATCTTACTACCTTGTTCTAAGATATTTAAAGACTCAAAGGAATCCAATTTTGAAACAGTAATGCCAGGATAGTCTGGTGTCAGCACAAGGAACTACTGAAGAGTAAATATGGCAGTTCTTCACAGATATCAAGATATAAGGAAACACCAGGTAAAAATAATGAATGGCTTCACACAAAGGCTTCAGCTTTTTGAGTTTAGGTGTTCAGGTTTTTTCTCCTTGACAGGGGAATTCTTTTACTTTTTTTAATTAGATGTATGAGTAAACTCACTAGGGTTTCTTTGGGTTTTATTATGAATATCCTAGCAAAGACCGACATGCATAATGTCTGGAATAGCAACACCACCATTAAAATGCACATATCTAATGAGTATGAATATAGTAAATTCAGTGTTTCAGCACTACATTCAGTTTTCTTTCAGGTTCAAACGATCATCTGCCCTCTTTTTGTGAGTAACGATAACCAGGTAAGAAACAAAAGATAAATCACTTTCACTCATCCACTTGAAAAAAAGAAGAAAAAAAAAAGAAAGAGAACAAGAGAACTGTCCTGCTTTCTCCGACAATTGCTTTTCTGTAGCTGATAATTATGTACAAATACAGTACATCCACTGAAGGCAAAGGAAACCTCTGAAGTTGTTCAATACACACCTAACTCTCCCCGAGGAGTTTAACAGGCTCCGCACCACATGCGAAACCCTTCCCATGGAAAAGGGACAACCGTCGGGGGATAGAGGGGACAGAGGGGGCAGATTTAAATGACAAGAACTGCGGTTTAGTTTTACTTTCCACGAATTACCAGCAGAACCATTAAGGACCAGACCCTGTGTCCACCGCGTAACCTCACGGCACGCTCCGGAGGCCACCGACCACCAGCCCGAAAGTCAACCCAGTAACCAACTGGTTCTCTTCCTTCGCCGACTCGTCGCGTCCCCCCTCCGCCCCGACCCTTGCCCGGCTGCGGCACCCCGAGATGCGCCCCGCGGCCGCGCAGCCACCGCGCTCCGCTGCGCGCTGCCGGCCGCTCCTGCGTCCGCGCCCCTACGCGCCCCCGCCGAGGACCCCGCCGAGAGGAAAACGCTTCGGGATAAAGAGCCGGAGATCAGCCATTCCAAAGTTTTCTCCGCTGCGCACCCGCAGCGAAGCAAGTAGCAGCGCGGGAGAAGAGCCAGCCCTGCGCGGTCGCGCACCGCCGCCGTCCCGCTCCGCTCCCCCCACTACCCCCCCCCCCCGCGCCCACTCATTCACTCACCAGGAGGCCGAGGACGAGGCGGGGGGCTGCGGGGGCCATGCTGCGGGGCTGGGGGGGGGGGAGGCGAAGGGGGCGATGAAGCGGGGAGAGAAGCCGCCGTCGGTGCTGCCGCGGCGAGAGAGGGGAGGGAGTGCGCGGTGGCGGCGCTGAAGGAGGCGGAGGTGGCGCGTCTCCGCGGAGGGACGTCTCCCTCTGTCCCCTCCCGTCTGCAAGAGGAGCCGGCCCCTGGGGAGGGTGGGTCCGCGCGCAGCGGCGGACACTTTAATTACTCTTTTTTTTTTTTTTTTCCCCCCTCCTTTTGGGTAATGCCTGGCGCGGGACACCCCGCCCGGCACGGCCCAGCCCGGTACGGCCCTGCCCGCCCACCTCGGCGGCGAGGAGCTGGCCCACCCTTCTCCTCCCTGCTCCTCCCCGCCGGCTCTGCGCGGAGCGGCGCGGAAAACGCGCCCGGCAAGACTCAATTTCCCTCCCCCCCGCCACTGCCCCGCGGAGGCTCAGCGCTCCGCAGTCGGCCCTGAAGTGCAGCCCCCTCCCGCCCACCCTCCGTTCTCCGCAACGCGATGCGGGTCCCGTCCCGTCGGGGGCGGTGCCCGGGAGGGGAGAATGAGCCAGGGCCGGTTGGAGGAGCGCGGGTGGTTACGGCGAGCGAAACCTCGGAGTTTTTTGGACGGATTTCTGGGGGGTTTTTGTTGGGTTTTTTTTTATGGGAGGGAGGGTGTTTGTGTTTTGATTCAGGCCACCTGTGCTCACCTGCGTCTGCTGGGTTTCGAGAGTGGCTTCAGCTGAATAAAAGCAAAAAATGGTAATCACAGAAATGCGGCTCCACAGGCAGGAGGTTGGGCTTCCCCAGGGAACACCCTGCGTCTGAAGAGCTTTCAGCCTGAGCCAGGAACAGCGTTTCTGTTGCTGGTAGATACAGGGATTTTTATGCCGTGCTTTGCTTCGGACACAATTATTAACGATTTGTAGCTTTTTGTATCTGCCAATCACAAAGTACATCAAAACGGAAATCGAGTGGATTGGTACATTTCAATATCTACTTACATTCAAATGCACAATTAAGAAGCAAAATTCTATAAAAATGTAAACCAAAACCAAAAACCTTCCAGCTTCTCACCGTTTCAAGCTAATGAGAGGGATCAATGACCTTGTTGCATCTGAGACATCCTTTTCTTGAGGACAGTGATATTATGGGGGGGGAAAAAGTAGGGAGAGGTCTAACCTTTGGGCAGTTGCAGTGGGCCACTTGATCATTTGTGTGGGCATAAGAAATGCTGGAATGGCTGTAAACCATGGCCATGTCCACCTTCTAGTCTTGTGGGCAACCCATAGAGCTCTGTGCCCTGAGGACCAGTTGGAAAGGTGTGCATCCTGGGACTGGTGTGCTGGGAAAACCAGAAGTGTATTGAAAGAGTTCCTTGGGCATAAGGACCGTGATAACCTGTGGTAACCCATGATAACCTGTGATAACATTGACAACCGTGTGCTGCAGCGTCCCGTGGCAGGTTGGTGTTCCATGTGAATGGAATGCAACATTGGAGCAGGCTCCATCTTCATACAGCCTTTGCTGTAGTGGATCTCGCAGCTGAGTGGGAAGCGTGGGGCCTAAATTCTAAATATTTTAATGCATTATGCTCCGTTCAAGTAACCATGGATATAGAAGGGGAATGAATTTGCCTGGACATGCAATCCCTTCACGTAATAACCCAGAATACTAACCTTGTGGTCAAAACTTCATTTTTTGAGCTTTTTAATTCATTGTTTGGTGTTAGTGTGGGACAAACCCACATCTGTCAGAATAGGTGCCTAGAGTTGGTTGACCCAGACTGTCTATTCCAAAGCCCTAATTAACAGTCTTAAAACTCTGGCCTGGCTTCGTGTTTTCCTCCTCCTACATGCCATTCAGTACTTGCAGTAACACCCTGGACCCCTACGCTGAATGTGGAGCTCCTTCTGTGGTTGCAAGAATTCTGCAGGAGTTTATGGGGAGATTGGCAGGAGAGATCCGGGCAGGGACAGCAATGGGATGGGGTCATGGTACCCTCAGCCTAAGGTTGTTGGAAGTCTCATAGTTGGCATCCTTGTGCTTGCTTACCTTGGGCATTGGCTTATGGCCACAGCTGGAGAAAGCACATAGGGCTGGATAAGCCTTTGGGTCTGACACAATGTGGTTGGTCACTCACGTGCTCCTGTGCTCCTATGAGCTTCTCCCAGTAAATCTGAAGCCTTCCTTAGTGTCAGTAGCATCAAAGTTGCTCTGTTGTTCAAAAATCCAGTTGGAAATGCCACCTGAGTGAGTAAATAACTTTTCGTCGCAGCACTTTTTCGAGTCATTCACACCACCTTCATCACCAGGAAGTATTTGTGCAGCAGAGAGGTATTTGAAAATGGGCTGGCCTGCCCATCGGAAGAGTTATGTTGTGTAACTGCAGTAAATCCCTGCCCTGTTTGCTATGAGCTTGACATGAGCTTATGGATACGTTTTAAGGCTTTGTTTGAACGTGAGGAATCTCTCATAGCTGGAGCTCTGAATTAACTTTCTTCCTTTGCAGTCCTTTTGACTATGGGTGTCTATGGGTTGGCTTGTATTTAAAGTTCCTGTGAGGGCATTCTTAGGGCTAGAATCAAGGAACAGGAATATGAGGGGAAAAGCAATCCTTTGTTTCCTGCTATTTTGGGCAAAGAGACCCTACAAATGTCCACAACAGAGTCACATCATTGCAGGAAATATCCTCCAACAACGTTAAGTCAAACTATAAGAGTATTATGCATCATAGACTTGGAAAACATTTTTTTTAGAAGAAGTTACGTATAATTTTGTTAGCTCACAGCCCACTTAGTATATGGTGTGGTGTAGGTGCAGCAGGGACATGAATACGTATGAAATATTGGAGAAGGTTTAGCGTGACTTATGTTGTATCTCACAAATGAACTGCAGTGTAATGCTGGACTCAATAAGTTTTATCTAATCAGTGCAGGAAAGTTCAAAAAGTGTGATAAAGCCCATCACCAAAAAAATCCTAGAGAAAATTGCAACAGGAGGAGTGTTTTTACTGTGATCATAGGTGGTTTAAAACAGGAAATAGGAGATTTATGGAAGTTCTGCTCTAGGGGAGGTTGACAGCTGGAACCTCTCCAGATATTTATAAAAGATCTGGGAAAGGAGATTAATAGTAACACAATAACAGTGGAGAATGTGATATTCACAGCAGTCAAATCTAAGGCTGACTACCCAAAGTTACACAAGATTATTTCCATATTGAGTGAACGTGTGATAAATTGATAACCGAAATTTTAAATTAAAATAATTATGGAAAGATTAACTAAAGGGGTAAGAACAGAATGACAGGCTCTAGCCTTGCCATTACCTCACTGAGAGTAGATTTAGGACAGTTCTCTGGGAATATCATGAGCTCAGTGACCAATGTCAATCAAAGGGAAATAAAACAGCAATAATTATTTAGAAAGAAACAATATAAGCCTCTTTAGGTGTAATTTTACATGTTCTTTAAACACAAGTACTTTCATATATTAAAAACAGTTTGCAGTTCTATTAACCCATTTCATAAAAGCAGTAGTAGAAGCAAAAACAGGTACAAAAAACCAACAAGAAAAGATTGTGGTTATGAAGTCTAAGTGGAGCAGGATTCTTGGGCATGGAAAAAAGAAGTGAGTGTGGTATGGTAGAGGTCTACACATTTAGCAATGATACAAAGAAGACGAGTTGGGAAGGACTGCTTAGTTTTTCTCATAGGCCAAGTATCAGAATAATTAAATCACGGAGATTGGGAGTGGAGCCACCTTTGGTTCAGAAAGCTGTAAAATGCTTATTGTTGGAAACTGGCAGGATATATTGCAGCAAGGAAAATTCAATATTTTCTGATTTTTACTCTTTTTCTCTAAAAATCAGTTCCCTTCTACCGCTGAGGGCAGCAGACTATTGAGATAGAAGAGCAAACCAGTTCTCACTGCTTCCTTATGTAGTCCAGTACTTTCCTGGCTGGCTGTGCTCAACTCTTCACGCCACATGAAGCAATATAACACTGACAAAGGACTGGGAAAACATGGAAGCCACTTTTCCCTGTGCAGTAGGATGGTGCAACATCTGCTAGTCAAGTAACCAAAAACCCGTGGCCAGATGTTTATGTTGGAAGATTCCTTGGATGTTAATTTTGCTTCCTTGGTAGGCCACCTCAGAAAACAGAGGCCCAGCACATATTTTGATCAGGGGTTTCTGTTACTGTGCATTGTTAATAAAATGTGCTAAATGTTCTTAATTTAGGTCAGGTATACTAATTACCTTAAGGGTGCCTGAACAATAAACAACAGTGACCCCAACTGAGAAACTAATTAGCTTTGAAAATTTGGCTCTCTTAATCATCAAAGAAGATGGGATAAAGCTCATCTTTAATTTAGAGAATAATTATTATCAGCTGTATGAAGCTTTACACATTACTCATTCCCACACGAGAGCTGGATTGAATAAGACTCTGGAGCCTATAGCCTCGTGCTTTTGCACTTCCCCTTTTCTCATAATAAAATGTAAGCATAGTCAGAAATTTAAGATAAAATCTCCAATTTTGGAATTGCTCTCATTTAAATGTTTGTCTAAATTTTAAGTTATATCAGTTTTACATCTCAGAATAATAAAATGTGCCTTCTATACTTAAGCTAGCTTTTCTTGTTTGTGCTTAGTAATTCCCGTTATTATTCTTATGTGAAAACACTATTTGCCTAACAAAAGGTGCACTTTTCATGATCTGAGTGTACCAGTTGTTGCAGGAGATCTTGATTTTCATGTGCATTTTTGGAACTGGAGAAAATATTCAGATATCTCATTTTGCTATTTCAAACAAATGCTGGATGATTTCATTCTTTGCTATTTAAATATATATATACACCTCCAAGTCTTTATATAGAAAGATCTTTTTATAGATTGTTACGTTTGAAATAATTTATTTAAAATTGCATGGGCATATTTAACACTAGGATAAAAAAACCTCACTTGGGATGAAATGCAAGGAAAATAGTGGCTGCCATGTTAGTTTCTTTGAAAGCGAGGAACCATAATATTCAACCTCTTAGTGACAATGAAGGAAATATTAAACTTTTTCTTGCCATGTTCATGCCAAAACCAACAAGAAAAGGAAACAAAAGATCATATTAAAATTAGCTCCTTCAAAATTAGATCAAAAACTTGGTCCAAAAAAAATTTAGAAGGAGGTGGGTGGTGATGAAGTGTCATAAACTAACCTAATGTAGAAAATTAACAGTACGAGTCAAATACATTTTGTAAATCAGAAATTCAGTGCAGCTTTTTAGTGTGTTGAACAAGTTCCTCTAAATGTTGCTTCTTCCTCTTCTCTTTTGATATGAAAATTACAGAGAAAGATCCACCGTAGGTAATATGATCTAGACAGTCAAGTGGTAGCTGTGGTAAGAACTAATGGTATTTATAACCAGATAATCTAAAGTATTTATTTTCTGGAAGTGTACACACTCGGTCCTGAATTACAGGAAACAGCATAAACTGCTTTCAAACCTCTCACAATAAAGGTTACTGTTGATTCTCAGTAAATCTAAAGTCAATACTTAAGGTCATTTGCAAAGGAAGTGGAATCCTAAAAATTCTTATGAAAGGAAGAGGGGATGCAAAATAGAAAACACAATCATGCCACTATGTAAATTCATGGATTTACACTTTGAATACTGCATGCTGGTGCAGCCATCTCAGAAAACACTTATGGGAGGCAGAGAAGCTATCAAGAATGGAAATAAAAATAGGTGTTTTTCATATAATAAACTTAACTGTAGTATCAGCAATGGAAGACAGTGGATCGAAGATGTGTGAGGGAAAGGACTGTGACAGTTTTGTAATGTGACAAGTGACATAGAGGCAAAAATAGGGAATGTTTAGGCACAGTTTCGTGCAAGCTAAGAATTTAGAAGGTATCTAGGAAAAGATCAGGCAATAGAGATAAAACAAATAAAAGCAGGCACTTTTATTTGTTTATTTATACAGTAAATAATCAAATGGTGCCACTCAGGGCTGTCATATTATGGAGGACAAAAGCATAAATATGCTAGAAAAAGGATAAGAAAAAAAATAACAGAGTGTGCTCATCACTGGTTGCTAGAGACACAGGTCCCTAAATACTGATTGGCAGAGTTGGAGAGTATATGGGGAAAAGACCATGTCACATATGCTTTGCCTCTTATACTTTCCATATGAACATTATTTACTACCTGCTTTGAGAGACAGGATGAATTTAGTGGTCCTTCAATACGATGTGGTAAGCGGTTTAATTTTATTCTCTTCTCATAAAGTCTCTCTCAGTCATGCTCATCAGAGGTGAGCATGTTAAATGATATGAGAGAAATGTGATTTATTTAAAAAAAAAAAAAGTCTGGATTTAGTTCTATATTGTGCTTTCTTCTTTTCCTAGTTACATACTAAGAAATTTATTTAAGAAAGTATCTAAATTTTAAAAAATTAAAATAGATTGTTAAATAATTTTAAGCAGGAAGTGTTTGTTCTGCAAACACTTTATTTTGTCTTTCATCAAAGATTCATAATACAATTACATAGGAGGGACTGATATGGCAGTTGCTTGAGTATTATTCATCAAACATTTTTTCATATACTACCTTTACTAATCCTATGACTCCTTTTTACTCATGTCAAAAGTGAAACCATCTATATCCATATTCCTTGCATGTAAGAGAGCAATTAGGTAGGAATCACTCGAATAAGAAGTTATTTTAAAAGGAACAAATTCTCTCCTCTAACATATTGGAGATCTTTTATATTCTGCAAAACAGAGTTAGATATGGGTTACAAAACTCTTTTAAACTATGAGAAAAATACATAGTAGTCTGAGTTACGGGAAATTTTAAATTTCCTAGACATGATTTTGACAAAAACTACTAACAGGTTACAGTAGTGATCAATCATACTATGACAGCAGCTCAGGTATTCTTGGAGACAATACCAAACAAATTTCTGTACTAAGGTATCACTGAACTATAAATACTGCCATGTTACATTTACATTAAAAGCTATGAATCTTAATTTAAGAGTGGTGACTGAACAATGAGAAAAATTGATGGAGAAAGCAATCTCAGAATGAGTGAGCACAGATAAATTCAAAACTACCATAATGGGTTCAAGTGCACGGTAGACAAATAGGTTTGTGACGATTAAAGCTTTAGATTTCAGGAGAACAGATTTTGAGCCTGTAAAGCAACTAAGAGGCATCCATGGAATGAAATGTGAAAGAGACATAGAATCACATGAAGATAAAATTTCAATAGTCTGGGCTTGAGTTTCAAGCAGAACTATGTAGATAGGGAAGAACTATGGACGTGCCTGTACCTCTAAACACCTAACACAGGACTTTGTAGGTAATCAGGGCATTTACTGAAATGAAAATCTTACGGGTCTGTAGTTCAGAAAGTACCAAAATATAGGGAGAAAGGCAAAATATCTATCTGAGCTAGATCCTTCAAAGAAACTAAAGGCAATTATAAGAGGTTTTTTAACAATAATAGTCTAGAGATAATATGAAGGGGACAAGTGAGGCCATATCCTGAGGGTCAGGTGGAGATTAAGGGACATCAGATGTCGCAGATTTCAATACTTTGCCCAGTTTTAACAGAAGAAATTATGTATACAAGTAAGGAAAGATTATCCAACAATGATAGGAAGTGGAAATGCTCACTTGGACAGAAAAATAAGCATGTGTTGTGTGAAATCTGAACAGCCTGGACAGTCTAGTAACAGAGATTTTAAAAGAACCTGCAATTTTGGGAGTGGCACTTTTTTTATTCCCATTAGAGAACAGTAAGTGTGATAGATGTTCCTGAAAAGGAAAAGTGGGATATCCAAAGGAATTCTTAATTTATCCTTAATTCAATGTGCTATAAAACATTTTGAAATGAAGAGCAGCCAAGAATGTGGAGTTTAAATTAAATAAATTCATTATGATTTAGGCAAAAGTTGAATGTGTCATATTATAATGTAACTTTCTTTGATATCCATTAGATTGGATGAATACAGTAAATTTAATAATCTAGATTTAAGTAAAGCATCAATTCAAAGGAATTAAAATGAATATCAAAGGAAATGAAATGAAAGTGGGAATTAAAACAAGGACTATGGAATGAGTAGCGTGATAGTTGAAAGGAAGACTACAATGAGATACATTGATAAGAGAGTTGTCCAGGTGGATAGAGGCTAGAAATTATATTTTCCCAGAACTTGTCTTGGTACAAGTTCTGCTTAATATCATTATTCATGATACTGCTTTAAAAAATTTAGATTAATGTTTGCATTAATAATCCATGGTTCAGATGATGCAACACATGAAAAATTCTGCCAGTGTTGATAGGAACAGGTAGGTCACACATTGTGAACTGGAATTACAGAAGTAGGATTAAATAGCATAGTAGAAAGTAATGCACATAGGGACTAAATACAGAATTTTTAGTCTAATTTGAAGGCTTATCAGCTGGAGTTGACACTTCAAGAGAGGGAATGGGATTTAGTGGCAGATCACAGGAGGACTATCCTGTCTGGAATTACAAGGAGTCATTTTAAGATCACAACAATAATTTTCAGTAAAGACTGAGGAATTTTAGAGTTACGGTGCATAGTTTTAGCACAGTGTTCTCTAAAATGTCACTTCAAGTTTTTATCATCTATGCTTATAAAATAATCTAAATTCCAACAGAGATAAAGATGGGCTAATATAATAATAGGAGAAGGTATTTTAGAAAGTTAAAAAGTCTATTTAAGCCAAGTTTTAGAGGAGACATGATTAAATGATTATTCTTTAAAATTCATCTGGTTAAACATCAGAGCTGGAGGTGTTTTAAGGCATAATAACCTTACAGAAGGCATTGGATGTATAAGGTCTTAAACTATTAAGAAAGTGAAACTCTGTAGGGGCTTTTCAAATGAGGTAAAATAGGCAAGAAACCTTCATTGTTTAAATATGATGCTTGTAAAGTTTATGAAGCGTTTTACAGACTCATACTTGCTTTTAATATGTTGGCAATATTTGTTTCAGTGTCTTTTATTTAATTCAGTTTATCCCATGGATCATGGATTCATTTAATTTGTACACGAGCTCACTAGAGTATACAACACAAATGAGTCTCTGCAATGCTATACTGCAAACCTACTCATGAATACTGTGTTCAAAAGTCCTGTTAACTTTAGCAGAAATAATTTTGGGGTGCCCAGGTAGTTACATTTTCATTCATAATGAAAAAATAAAATCCTGTTTCCTTTTTGGCGTGTGTGAACAAAGATCAAAATAAAGGTGCTGCAACTTTCAAAAAAAGTCAAGTGAGAAAGAAAACAATGCATCTGGGCAGAGGAAACAAACAAAAAAAAACCCCAACCAACAAATAGAATATATTGACCTTGCTGGTTTCTGTTAATGAAACTTTTGAGCATGTGAGAAGAGTAATAGCAAGTGACCTTGCTATTAGAACAAAGGATTTCATTGACACCAACTGCTTCTCTCAGTCATGAAGAAGCAAGTGAATAATGTCCAAAGTGTTACACACAGAAAACAAAACAACTTTGAAGAATATACAGCTTTGCTTTGGACATCAGAGGGATTTTGTGTCATTTTGATTACTTTCACACTGAATTGACCGAGTATGTATTGTATAATTGTAACAATAATTGTAACAATATTTTATCCATATAGCATCTGATATTGATATTTTTTCACTTTTATGTGTAGATTCCTGTTTCTCTTTATTGTTGAAATTTCGGGGTCTTGGAAATGTCTTTGTCCACATGGAGGAATGGATGATATGTCAGAGGTTCATGCTGTCAACCAGCAGGATCTTGACAGACTGGAGAAATGGGATGACAGAAACCTCATGAAATTCAACAAGGAGGAGTGCAATGTTCTGCACTTAAGGAAGAACAACCCCACACAACAATACATGCTGTGGGCTACCCAGGTGGAAAGCATCTTGGCAGTAAATGACCTGGGGAGTCTGGTGGACACCAAGTTGAACACAGGCCAGCAATGTGCCCCTGCTGCAAAGAAGGTGAAGAATGGTACCCTGGGCTGCATTAAGAGGAGTTTGCCAGCAAGTCGAGGGAGGGGATCCTTCTCTTCTACGCAGCACTGGTGCAGGCACACCCGGAGCACTATGTGCAGTTATTGGAGAGAGTCCAACAAAAGGCCACAAGAATGATGAACATAGAACGAAAGGGTGAGAGAGCTGAAACTGCTCAGCCTGGAGAAGAGAAGGCTCAGGGAGACTCCTTATCAATGTATGTAAACACCACAAGGGAAGGTGCAAAGAGGATGGATCCAGGCACTTTTCAGTGGTGCCTGGTGACACAAGGTAAAGGGATGGCTCTTTAAGCTCTCTGCACTTTGAATTCTGGCTGTGCAGGTCTGATTGTTGGAACTCTGCATAGCTTCAGGTATGAAAACCTGTCCCTGCTGAATTCATTGGCAAAAATCCAAGCATTTCACTCCTGAACTTTAACAGTGATATGATGGAGGAACTCTGAGAGTTTCCTTAGATCCCAAAGCTTTGGAAAGTCAAGCTATAACAGCACAGATTTAGAAGCCAACTGAAATAGGGGAGCGGAACAGTGTGAATGTAATACTGTCACTGTGATACAAGTATTGCCATGCTGTTCTGTGATATAGTACTGCTGATCATTCTTAACAAATATTCTATACTTAACAAATATTCTATAGTCTTACTCCTGCATTCTGTTCTTTCTTTCCCTTTGATACTCTCCCCTCCCCTTTAGCCTTCATATTCTTGCTGGTTTGCTTGTGGTACCACGTCAAGAAGTGTATCCTCTCAACTCACTAATAAAATCTGATTTGCTATTTGTTGTACATTCATGACACTAGATGTATTCTGGACTTTGCCTAAAACTTCATTAAATTCCCCATCATGAAAAATAAGGACTGTATTCTTCTATCATTTAGCCCGGTGCAATTTCCTAGATCTTAATTTTTGCATTAAAATAATCTGACATAGTATTTCTTTAGTTCTCTGCTCTGTAAAAATAAAGTTGAGAATACTTTTTAGGGGCTAATCTGTATGCACACATGAATGGGAACATTAAAATTTTTCTTTAAACTCAGAAAATACTGAGCAAATATTTAGACATAGAATATATACTTAACAGTGTGTTATTAAGGATGCTTTTATAATGTGGATTACCATAGAATAATTTCCAAATGAACCATAACGATAAATAGTAGGGCATTATTTTTAAGAGGAAATATTGATTCACTAACTGACTTTTTTGATATTTACATTCATTATACTCTATGTAGCAAAAGGAAGCATATAGAATATTATGATGTAGAACTAAGGGTAAGAGGATTCAACATCAAGGACCTAAATTTAAAAATCTATTTTAATGATACCAAGTTCTGATCAGAATACGTGAGACAACTATTACAAAAGTAATGAAAGAAGTTTTCTGGAACACTGCAAAAGGCAAAAGTGGCAGTCTGACATCGAAAGCTTGCCAGAAAAACTATTGTTTAACTCCAATTAATGAATCAAGCACAATTTGTTCAGGCAAATGAGGGACTCTAGTTCAAAGTTGCGTGTTATTATTTTTCTAGTAAAAGATTTGGCTAAGTGCCTAGTATGTTAGTCTATCTTTTAGACTGGTTTCTGTGGAAGACAGAGCTGTAGTCTACGTGCATATCATTGAACTGTAGACATGTTCCCCGGTTCTCTTGCCTATAGCATCTGATGAAAACTTTTTCTGGAAGGTACACCTTCCTGGAAGGGGAACTCTCTAAGACAAATTTCAGTATTTTTAAATACATTAGTAATATAATGAAAAGCTTGGCAATTGCCTATGAGAACAAAAGTCAGAACAAAAATGAGTCGCAAGCATTTGGGATTCTATGTGCAAGCACAGAATTGCCCATGGATGTTTTTCTCTCCTTTCTTTTTCTTTGTAAATTGATTATTTAGATCATCAGATTATTTAAACAAAATCACAAAGTTAACTTAATAATTGGAATTATGAAATCCTCAAAATTTTCTTATAACCAAGAAGAAAAACTAATACTGTAAAGAAAATAGCAATTTGGTGGTATTTATATACTGTGGCATGTAAGAAAAATAAAGTAGTATTACAGATGCAAGGAAGAATGTGGAATGACTAAACAGGTTTTGAAAATATTACTACACCTGGTACTACTTTTGCAGCTATATTGTTTTGTAATTCTATTACTACGTCTTTACTGCTACATCTAGTACTGCTCCATCTAGTCTGTTTCCTTGCTCTGCTGGATACAAATATCCTAGGGAATGGTATCTATAGGTGTGTTAGAGAGAGGTATGCAAATAGCATAAAGAAAATGAAAAATGTGCTACAGAACTGTAATGCTTCAGGTAATGAATGACATGGATTAAACTAGCCTTTAGATTCTAAAAATAGTCATTTGCATTGGTAACCAAAGAAGGCCTTTCCTTGGCAACTGTTCATAGACGGTTTCATTCTATTTTAATTCGGTTCCTGTCTTGGTAGCAAATGGAGAGGTTGGCAGTACATTGTTTTACAGCATTTAATCTTTTGTTAGAAGAAAATAAGTAGGTCACAAGGTTCCTATAGCTTTTCTTGACTGGTACTCGGAAATCTGTACAACTCTAACATACCTCTTCATTTTCCTCTCACAAAACTATTCGCATTTAAAACACTTTGCTTGGACATATCTCCAAAGTGTCCTTGAATATGTCCTCCTGTTGGGAACAACATAAACCCCAAGAGCTAACTTCTTTTTTCTGCCCCCATAAAGAGTATATTAAAATATGCAGATATGAAGGATTTTTGAGAAGTACAACAGTTAGAAAAGTCTCTGTGCAGGGAACAGAGAATTGTAAAAGAGCAGTAGTATTTCTTGTGGATAAAGAAGTTGCTAACTGTTGAGCTAAAGGAAAAGAAAAAGGAGGGAACATAAAATTTTGAAACCCAAATTCCAATATTGTGCTACTGAAATCCAAAATAAAGTTGTAGATACAACTTTAATTTCACAAATACAGTTTTGACAAATAAAAAAATGTTTCTTCCTTTCTAACCATTTTTTCTTTTAGCTCATATGAACTTCCATAAACATATTAGTGTTACTATCATTAGGCAAATTCAGTTAGTGTAAAAAAGGTATGTAGATGAAATGCCCACGGCCAATTTGTTTTAATCAAATGTCAACTAGGACTTCTGTGAGTACAATGAAATGACACAATGGTACCAATGCAGGTGTCAGCTTGAAATACTGCCAATGCTTTGGCTATCTTACTATGACACCTATATACATCAACAATTTTTATCAAAAACTGGCCAAATTTACCAAAATTTACCAAAAAAGGTTTGCAAATGAACGACTGTTTCATTAAACATGAGATGAAAGTACTAGGGATTTCTTAGAGCACTCTCTTTATCTCCATTCAAAAATCTACGTTTGTGATCAAGCTCTTAAGTACCAATTTCACACGTTTTAGAGGAAAGTGTTTCATAAAGTTTTTATTTTTATACCTTCTGGATTTAATTTCATGAATGAAAAAATAATATATTTTCTTTAATATGTACTATGTAATGTTTCATTCTGTGTTCTGAAATGAACATTTTAAGAAAAAGCCTAGTCTCTGTGATTTCACTAGGGCTAGCACGCTCTCCACAACATATGCAGAAATCATATAGATGACCAGCTCTTGTTTCTAAATGAAAACTTCCTACTAAGCATTCCTTATATTTGGACTCTTCTCAGTTTTCTTTGGCCAGCGAAGAATAAAAGTGATGTAAATATTTAGAAAGACTACTTAATCACAAACAAAATAAACTGCATTGATGATTTAAGAAAAACAAGCAGATAATATTTCCTTCTGGGGTTCCTAATCTTGACTTGAATGCTTTGATGTTGGGTATAACCGTAAAATCTGCGGTTTTAAAACTAATGCAAGTCTTTAGGATTATTTCTCTATGTTTACCTGACTTTTCTGTTGGCTTCAGCACTACAAAGTAGGGTTTTCCCACATTAATACTAGTCATTTATATGTGAACAACACTAGTGCAAAAAGAGGTGCAGTCTGAAAATATAAGATGGAGTCCTTCTATATACCATCCAGACCCATTCTGCAAGGCCAGCTATGACCTTGATCAAGACCATTTGTGTGCTTGTGTGGGTTTTTTGTTGGTGGTTTTTTCTTTCTTTTTTTTTCATTGGTTGGACTAGATGATCTTAAAATGTCCCTTCCAACCTAGCTGATTGATTCTGTGAAATGAAAGCTGCTTAGCTGAATCATAGAATCATAGAATGGTTAGAATTGGATGGGACTTTAAAGATCACCTAGTTCAAACCCCCCTGCCATGGGCAGGGACATCTCCCACTAAACCACCTTGCTAGAAGCACCCATCCTGGTCTTGAACACTTCCAGGTGTGGGACATTTACATTTCTCTATGCAACCTGTTCCAGTGCCTCACTACCCTTACTTTGAATTGAAATTGTATTGTAATTAAATGTATCAATTTTTTTATTCTCCTGCATATCTTTGAAAAATTATTTAAGGAAATGTGAAAATAATCAGAAGCTAAGCCAATTATGGCATAGGTATTCAGAGCCAACCAATCAGAGTCTAGAAACTTGCATACATTCTTAGAGAAGTATGTAAAGATGTGTTTTATTATGTTGTTTAGCTTCCAGTAAAGGCCATGTAATATCTTAACTGACATACGAAATAAACAGAGCGAAAGAGCGAAATAAACAGTGACATACGGTGGCAAACTCTTGGGACTTTGTAGAACAGCCTTTGTAAGAAGCAAGGGAAACATGGGACTGTACAGCTCTGTGTAGCCACACTGATCCTGGTGGCCTCACAGGTGCCTTCAAAGAACAAGTTCAAACCAGTGGTCAGCACCTGGTTTTGGTTCCTTCTTGTCACAGCACTTGCACCTTGCTCCTCTCATCTCTCAGGTATTGTTCAAGGGTCAGCAGCCAAGCTCTGCCCCTGTTCCTCTAGCCCAGCCTCACCCTTTACTCCTTTCCATGGCAAGAGCAGCCCCATCCCACACAGACCATAGCACCCAGTATGGGAAGATAGCACATATAACCCATATGGGACATTAAATTTGCTGCTCTCTGTGGGGCAGCTGTTCCAGATTTTTAAATCAATCAGCTCGTAAATGAGGGATTTTTCAAGGAAAAAAGTGTGAAAAGAAAAAGAAGTTTCTGGACCTCTACTACACTATCTACAGCCTTCTGAAAGCTCTCCTCAGCTTCATAGCCTGAAAAGTCACTGAGCTCTTCCAGCCCTGAAGTCTTTACTGTTCCCTCTTATGCAGCTCCCCAAGTAACCTGTGTATCTTGACCCTACCTTATGACAGACAACTCTCTCTTGAGACCCTTGGAGCCTTCCTAACCCTCTGGATCTCCAGTGTCTGACCAAACTCCCAGTTTCCCCAACCCTAACCCACTTGCATATGAAATGCCCTTTGTCACCACCTAGTTTTGCCGACATGAGGGACATGAGGTGCCTCAAGCCAGTTCTGAGATTAGTTTTGAGATATACAAGCGCTGAAACATGTTAATACCCAGTCTTTATCCTACCATAATTCAGATAAATCATTATCTCACAACAGCATTCATAGATCTATGAATCATTCGTTTTGTTCCCAGTCACCTGAAGTTACTAGAAGCTTTTAACTCTGGTGCTTGTTGGTTTGAAAGACTGACCAAAAATCTTTCTTCTACACTTTAGATACTGAAGTCACATTAAATCAGGAACATAGTCTCCCAAATTCTCTCATTACTCTGTAGGGTGAGATAGACTACCTACAAAAAGTTTTTTTGGTGAGGGTATTCAATTTGGGAGATGCTCCCTCTGCTCTCAGTCACTGCTGGCCTCACCTGGGCGTGTCAGCTTATTGTCCTATAAAAACAGATAATTTGGTATAAAATTTGTATAAAACCAATTGTTTTATAACCTGGTATAAAACCAGGTAATTGTCTTTGCTTATTTGGGGAAAAAAACAGCACATAAAATGCTATCATGACGTCTATTTTTGCTTTGTAGTAACTTCCCACTCTGCTTTCCCTGTTACCTTACTCGGAAGCATCTTGTACCCAGCTTTAAAGCTCTTTCAAACTTCTACTTCTGGTTTTATTGATGTCTTATTATTTGTTCTGACCCTACTACAATATTTTTGCACTATTCCATGCATTTCTGTAACAATTTCTTTCAGGTCTGGAATGCCATTATAAAATTATTTGTGATATCTGAAGGAAATTGACAATTAATAAAGACTAGGGAAATTACCCCTGGAGACTTTTAAAGTATTCTTCAACTTGTATCATATCTTGATTATAAGAAAATAAATTACATTAAGACAAAAGATGCTTATTTGTTGAAAGAACATGCTTAAGCGGCACCTAACAATGTAATACTATATCCTGTCAAGTGGTGATTTACAGAACCACAAAATCACAGAATGACTGAACTGGAAGGCACCTCTGGACATCATTTTATCCAACCCCTTTATTCAGAGCAGGGTCAGCTGAAGCAGGTTGCTCAGGAGTGTGTCCAGCTGGATTTTGAATATCTCCAAGGATGGAGACTTCACAAACTCTCTGGGCAATCTGTGCCAGTGTTTGACTACTCTCAAAGTTTAAAAGTATTTTCTTTTAAATGAGATTTCCTTTGTTTCAGTTTCATATTGTCCCTTGTCATATCACTGAGAACAGCCAGGCTCCACTTTCTTTCTTCCTGCCATCAGGTATTTAAGCACATGTACAAGATCACACCTTAGACTTTTCCAGGCTCAAAAATCTCAGCTCTCTCATCCTCTGATTGCATGTCAGATGCTCCCAGTCATTAGTCATCTTTGTGGCCCTTTGCTGGAGTCTTTGTCCCTTGACCCATTTCTCCAGTTTGTCAAGGTCCCCCTGGATGGTGACATGAGCTTCTTGAGTATCAACTACTCTGCAAACTTTCTGAGGGTACACTCTGTCCCACCATCCAGGTCAGTAATGAAGCTACTTAGCAGTATCATACTCACTGTCAACCCCTGAGGTTCACCACTAGTCCCCAGTCTTCAGCTGGACTTTGTGCATCTGGCCACAACTCTTTGAGCGCAGCAATTGAGCAAGTTTTTAGTGTATCGCTGTCTACTTACCTACTTCAATATTTCATCTGAGGATTTTATGAGAAAGAGTGTCAAAAGCCTTGCTAAAGTCAAAGCAAACAACATCCACTGTTGAGTTTTTTCCTAGTCCAGCAATCCAGTCACTTCTTCAGATTGGTCAGACAGGGTGTCTCTCATAAATCCACTCTGACTATTCCCAGTCACCTTTTCATCTTTAATATGTTTGGAAATGGCTTCCAGGATTGCACGGTTGATCGCCTTCCCCGGATTGAGATGAGTCTGACCAGCCTGTAGTTCCCTCGATCCTCCTTCTTGGCCTTTTTGAAGATAGGAGTGACATTTGCTTTCTTCCAAGCCTCAGGAACCTCCCGCAATAGCCACAACTTTTCAAAGATAATCGAGAGTGCTTTGCAATGTAATCAGCTATTTCCCTCAGCACTTGGTCCCACGGACCTGTGTATGTTCACTGGGTTTAAATGTTCCCTGACCTGATCCTTCTCCACTGAGGGTAAACAATCCTGGCTCCAGACTTTCCCTCTGGTCTCAGGGATGTGGGATTGCCGAAGGCAGGTCTTACCAATCAAGATGATGACAAAGAAGATGTTGAGTACCTTGGCCTTTTCATGTCGTAGTTGAGGAATTATACCAGAAGCAACAAATGAACACAGGATTCCAATGCAAGGAGTCAACAAAGCAGATATACAGAGATTAGGGGAAAATCCAAAAGATTTACTTCTGTATCCAATACTGGTGAGAACAGCACTAGAACAAAGTACTTGATTCTTATGGTAAAGAATTTAAAGGCAAAAGACAAAAAGCTGCAATTATTATTTGAAAATTGGTAGGTACTCTACATTAACAGATTTTCAAAGCTCAACATGGTAAAAAAAAAAAAGAGGTGGGGGAGTTGGACAGTCATGCTCCTGAACATCTTAAACCAAGACCAGAGACTTTTCAGAATAATTACTTCTTAAGAACTAAAGGATGCTTAAGTATTCATCAATAATAATTTACTGGGCTTATTGGTAGAGGAATTGACCTATGATGTAAAAAAAAAAAGGTCAAAAGATCAGATACTGTAACAGTTCTTTCTAAGTTGACTGAATAATTAATGGAGAATGACTGTTACTTCCTGTATACTATATGACACAAAAGAAGCCGATCCCAACTGAAACTTTTAATAGCAATTGTAGCAAGAAGAAACATTTTTATCTTTGGCATAATTTTAGTAATATTTAAAACCACCTTCTCTGTGTTGTTGAATACAACTCTTCATGCAATTCTGCAGGCATCAATGACACTTATGGCTTCATTTAGTAGGTGAGCTTCGGAGTCCTCAGTGCTTCCTGCAGCCTTGGCTCTGCGCTTGCCCAAACAGAGAAATGCGTAGCAGCATATTGACATTCAAAGGGCTGTCAGCATCCACAAATTCCCACCCAGTGGAAACCGAGACACAGAGGAAAAGAGACAGTGGGAAGGTGGGGTGATTTTGATTTCACCTAGGACATGGTTGGGGTTCTCTGCCTAATGATGGAGCCCTCGCAAGTTTCACTATATATACTAGAATACACATAGAATTGTTATACAACCAGAAGCTGGTTTCAGATTATAAAATAAGGTTTTACTTACTGATAGAGAGTAGAGAAAAAGGATATTTTAAATAATCTCACATATTTCACTTTGCGTATTACTTCCAAAGTGCTTACATTTGGTCATTCTTTTTACATTTACTTTATAATGCTCAAAAAAAAATCCGCAAATACGTGTCCAGCTTGAAAAAAAAAAAAACCACAAAAAAAAAAAAAACCCCAAAACAACATACCAAACCTCGCATTACTAGGGCAAAAACTAGGATTTGGAATTAGGTATCCCAGTTCACATTGGTGAAGACACACCGTTACTGCTGAGAAAAATTTCAAGTTCCATAGAATTTTGTTATGATGTACTGTTTTGGTGGCTACAGAAATCACAAAAGAAAACCCTTTGGAGTTATTTTTGATAAATTTATAAACCCAGAAGTATTAATTTAGAATGTCTTCATCCTGACTGCATTCCTGACTGCCTTAAAATTTTGACATTATAGCAGTCTAGTGCTGTAAGGATTTTTCCTGTAAAATCTCAGCATTATGGCTGAGATTCAGAAGAAATGTTAAAACTTTGACAATAACAGAGCAATTAACAGATGAAACACTTGTTTAATTATTGCGTTGATCTGATCTTATTTTGTCATGGGAAGAGGAAGCTGACCAGGTCCACCTCATCCACCCTTAGTGTTACACTCATTTAATATCACCACCTTAAGTAGTTTATACACACGCACATAAAATTTTCTTTCACTCACTCATGCTCTTTTATGTTACTCAGTTTTACCTGCTTTACAAAGATAGGTGTGGTCCTTTATTTTTCTAATTCCCTTGCCATGGTATGTTTAAATTATTCCATTTGTAAGCATAGACAAGTTGATACATGTACATTAGTTTCGGCACACTTTTAACATTTATTACTTCAGATGTTTTTTTGAGATTATAAAGGAAGATGGCTGAAAAACCAAAATACTTTCCAGTGTAATTAATTTATACCCTTTCTTGTAATCAGTTTGGTTTATGTATCTTTTATTCTCTCTCTCTTGTCTGATATTCAAAAGAATGAACAACTTATTTAGAAAATTAAATAAAACACTTTTCATTTCCTTCTTCATTGTGTTGTGTATGAGCAAACGATGTTAAGCAGATTTTATCTATGGTACTTTATTGCATTGTTGACCATCACAGAATAAAACACAGCTTTAGATAATTATATGTAGCCTAAGCAGACCCGACTTCACATTTCAGATGATCATATACTATCTATAATATTCCCAACATATACATCTCTGATTGACATGCACAGATCCAGCCAAGACCTTTATTATGCAGGTACACAACTGTGTAGACAACATGAGCTGCCCATGAGAGAACAAGCCTTCCTGGGTTTTCCTCCACCTTGAAACTTGGTCTTGAGGTCTTATGTGAAGAATTAAACCATACATTCGAACAAAGAGCTGCTCCTTCAGCAGATTCAGGCCAATAAGCAGCATTGTCATAACCATATTTCTGGTCTGAGTTGCACACAAAATGGTACAAATGCTTGAAGCTTTTTATAGAAATTTAAATCTTTGCAAAGTAAATGCAAATTAGACTTTGAACTTGTTTTATGACTTTGTGCTCACTTTTTAGAAGACTAAAAACACAAAGACGAAGACAGTTGCAGAAGAGTATAATCCTGTTACACACATTTCTTTCTCATGATAAAATGGTAAAATGGCTTATACAGAGACACATTTTTGATGATTTTCCTCCTTCCACGGGAAGCTGCAATGTAAATATGTTAATCAGAATGCATGGAGGAAGAAAGGAAAGAAAATATGGATGAGTAATCAACAATATGCAGTTGGATTTATTAAACCACTCAAAAACCTGGTATTAGAAAAGGGAAAAAGAAAGAAAAGTGACAAATACAGAAGTCAGACATTAGTTACCTTAATGGTGGAGCTCAAACATGCAAGTAGAGATCCCTAAAGAAACTTACCATCATTACTAAGGTATTTTATACAGTATGGAGAAAATACATTTAATCACTTATCCATCTGTAAAAACTAAGCCGGTATCTGCAGAAATAAATTTTATCTATCTCAGACACTTAAGAATTAAAAAGTCCTTTTTCCAGTTAAGCTTAGATGAACACTGTTTCTAATATATATGTTTTTGACCGGCTGTTGTATACTGATTTAGGTATTCTGCATGTAAATAGCCAATAAAATCTGCTGAGGCACCTGTACTGACACTGATATGGAAATGTGGTTGTCACTACCCTACAAAGAGTAGAAATTCTTTCTAACCTGTCAGTTAAATTAATTAATTAATATTTTTAAATGTCGTTAAATACCTTGAAACTGGCATTCATTATAGAATTCATAGTGTTAAACTTATTAAGACTCACAGAAACAAAACAGTGCACTCCACCAGCCTCACCAGCTGATGGCTAATGGAGGCCAAAATGTTTATAATGTCAACTTATTCAATTGTTGATATTCAGGGTTCTTGAATTCCTTGCCTTTATCTATCATCATCTTTACTCTCCAGCCCTCCAGTCTTTCCACATCCTTTGTGCTCCACCCAATGGCTTTGGGGAAGTCCTCTTTCATGTTTTCATTCTTCAGGGAACCACCATCCCTCTGAGGCTCTCATTATCCTAGGAAAGGAGGTTGCTACTCAGTATGGCATAGAATGAGTCAGTCAAACTGTGTTTACGGACTTTGCAAAGATAGCATTTTTTTTTCCTGTAGGACAACAGTGTGTTCAAGTCAGTCTCCTTCCTCATTTTCTCTCCTCCCAGTCCTCCCCCTTCCCATCCCCTGGGCTTGAAAGGCTGAACAAGCCATAGGGGACACTGCCTGAAAATTATGAAAGAAACAACTGCGGAGAAATTAGAGAAGGAATAACAAGAGTAAAAGAGGAACATGAAGGAAGAACTCAATGGACAGACGGGAAAGAAATTCAGATAGGAATTTGTAGTAGAATGAGTAGAGGAAATAAAGAAACAATATTGGTTAAGAAGTAAAAGAAAATAATGAAACAAAAAAAACCCCAACAAACCAGCAAAGAATATGGAAACATTAAATAATTACGAAGCTGTAAAAAATGAACCAAAGCAAAAATCAAGCTACACTGAAATACCAGCTTTTTAATTTTTTTTTTTTTTCTTTTTGGTGCTGGAGAATAAATAAATACTGCTTTGAGAAATGTCACTTCATAAGCTGGGAGCATGATTCACACAAAGAGAGACACGAAAAACAATGAGGAAAGTTGCAAAAGGTACCGCAAAAAATTATGGTAAAATGGAAGGTAGAGGAGTAGTTTGTTCTTGCCTCCTTTCCTTAGCAACGAGCTGTCGCTCCAAGCAGGGAGTGTTTGGCTAATGCAGCCTCAGCCCCGGGGCAGAGAGGAGTGCCTCACCTCACCTGGTAGCCAGCACCTCTCCCCATTTTGGGAGTGGTACTCACAGGCTGTAGAGAGGCTCCAGGAGAATCCCAGTGCATGTGTAGCAAAAAAGAGGGGTGGACAACTCCATGACAATTCATGCCACTTTCATCTTCCAAACAAGAAAAAAAATACAGTAGCTTCATGTTGGTCATTCATCTTAAAAAGCTCTCAGCCCTTCTCTCCTGTGTGTATTTAATACAAGTTCCTGGAGCTTTATTATAACTGGAATGGGGAGGCCCAGTTTTCTTCATTGACTGTGCTGTTTTCAGGTGGTGTAAAACTAATGGTCTCATGGCAGCGACTGCCTTTTTGCCTCATTGAAATTTACAATTGAATTGAGTTCCCCTGTGGGTTAACGGGGCACCATGGAATTAGGCCAACGCAGTGGTTGTGCATTATTCATCAGTCCCACTGATTTAGATTCAAGTAGTTTCCAGTCTGTAGGCAGGTAAGTAGACCCTGAGGAAAACAAAGTTCAAGCTAGACTTGTTGGCATGTCTACAGAAGGGAAATTCAAGGGTCTGTACCCTGATCTGGTATGTGCAGTTCTTTTTATGAATTTGGCTAGGTAAAAAACAAAACAAAGAAACTCCTAAAAAACCCCAAAAGACATGGGTTTTCTCATGTATTTGCGAACATGCTTTGTCACATGACAGCACCAAATTCCCCAAGCACCTCAGGAAGATGGATGCAAGTGAAACTGTCATCTCACACTAGAACTGGGCAAATATATATTGGTGGCTCCCAGAGGCTTACCTCCTTTTTGAATGTGCTATGTCATGGCTGAATATTCTGCTTTTTAACAGCAGAACACCTTGACAAAATTTTATAAGTGTACATTTAAGCTTACATACATGTAAGCAACATTTATTCAAATTAGTTATAAAATACGTGATTTTAAAACTCCAGGATATATTGTGTACAAATACATTCTATATTGTTGAAGAGATGTTGTGAACCAACTTAAGTCAGTTGCAGCAAGTGATATCGTTTCTGATGAGTTCAGCAAGGCAAGCTCAGTCATGCCAGTTGGGTGAGAAAGCTGAACCTCACCCACCTGTGAGATTTTGCGCTTGAACCTCAAAGCATTGTGAGCAATTAGGTTTGAATGTGGGCAATGATTATAGCTAAAATAGCAAAATACTTGGTATGGGTAAAAAACAATCTACGTAAAGTTAGCTTAAGTGTTGTGGTGGAGTTGTTTTTTTTTTCCCCAAGCGAGTAATTTCTGTGTACGTGAAAACACACCCAGTCTTTGCAGGGGTTTACAAGAGGGGATGGGGTTTGCTCTCCCACTTCAGAGCCACCTTGGCTGGCCCTGCCTGGGGAGGCAGCAGAGGGACAGCACAGCTTCGGTGATGAAGGCAAAACCAACTGTGGTGCAAGAACAGCACCGTCTGCTTTCAAGAGATCCTGTTTGCTTGTAAACATAGTCTGCGCCACTAACAGTTTCAAGAGCTAGCCTTCTACAAAAGCAGTAAGAAGGCAGAGCTGCCAAGTTTCCCTGTTTTCAAGGCTGACTCTGATGTGGTTCAGTGGTAAAGTATTCCTCCAGAAAAAAAGATGAAACTTCCAGTGCTGCTGTTTACAGCACGTACAAATAACGTTTAGAAGAGACTTCCTGCAAATGCGGAGTAATGTGACAAAAGCAGATCTTTGAGGGCTGCCACATTGCCAGTGATTAATGATTTCAATTGGGTGATTACCTACCACAACCAGTTAAGTCCTTCCTTCGAGGTGCAGTTAGAATATTTGTGGGAAATTCCCAAACACCTGTAATATGCTTGGCTCTTTGCCAAAGCAATCATGTAGGTACTAAAGAAAAATGTTTACAGGTCAGCATCACCAAAGTAATCAAATAATGGTAGTAAGAACAATAAGCGCTAAGTAGTTATGATTTTGGCAGAATTAATGGTGGACAGAATTACAATGGACAGAATTAAAAAAAAAAAACTGTCTCAATATAGACTTCATTTACAAAACTCTCCCAACATTCACTTCTTGGGGTGATCATTTTTTCTTTCCTGTCCTCTGTGTCAAAAGCTAGTATTCAGACATATCTGTCTGAAAAAAAAATCCATGTATTTGTATAAGAAATGTTCATTAAGACTTAAAGTAAGTCAAATTCCTATGAAATGTGGAACTGCTCAGTGTATGTTCATTTCAATGCCTTACTAACACAAGCGATATCAATTACCCTAGTATTATCACAAATGAGAAAAAATCACCACTGATAGACTCCAGTTATACATAAAAGTCTCATATGACACATCAAAATGATAGACTATTTCCATGGTTTTAGTTGAAGGAAGAAGGTGAATGTAAATGCTTAAAGATCAGTATTATAACAAAGGCCCCATTTGAAAACATCTCATTTTTATTTCATTTTTTATTTATTTTTTTCACCAGTGCTATTATTTTAAAGTGCTGCTGTTATGCAATATTATTTGGCAGTAATATGTTTCAGTGCAAAAGCTAGACTTCCCAGTACAGATTTTTGGATGAAGCCTTCTATATTTAGTATCTATGTATGTTCTATTAGGTATCATTATAGCATTCATGCAATCTGTGACTAAAATATTTCTTCTTGTATATAATTATAAATGAACCTTCAGTGAAAGGAAACATTATATATCCATGTTAGCATATGTGTAGAAAGGGAATCTGACATTCAATGGAAAATATTCTCATTGTATATTCACATCAAATATACCACAACCACTTGTCTTTCAACCACCACCATGTCTTCATCAGCTTCCTTCCTGCCAACTCTTACTCAGAGTGGCTTTCCACAATAACAAAAGTTTCAAAAAAATTTTAACTGGAAAAATACATAAGCTTTACCTTCCCCAAAAAACCCTCTATACTATTTGTAAGAAAAATTTAGTCATTTGGAAGAGTTCAATATTAAAAGAGCATATTTATACTGCCGATAGAGTAATAAAGCAAGGCATGCAGGCATGTACTGAACAAAAATAGTTGTAGAACATCCTCTATCTATACCTTGCCCAGAATCATTACCTTAGCAGAATTAAGGCCACTGTTTGTTTTTTTTTAATTTCATCTGCAACTGCCCTAAATATCAGGTTAATTGGGGCGGTGACACTTTTTCTATTGGGGCCAGGCCCTACTTGGGCAGGAAGGGCAATGTGAGGAATCAAGAAGGAGCATAGTGGCTAAAGCACTCAGAGTGCCCTAGTCTTAATAGCCAACACCTTCTGTGCTTTTAATTTAAGGATTATTTGACACTAACATATTTCAAATAGTAGTTATAGGCTTGATGCAGATTACAGAGCTTAACATCTGTGAGATAATGGTCCCTTCTGATGTTAAAATCTGTGATAGGTTGATGACTGAACAAGAGTCATACTCCTAAATGTAGTGTAATAATTCAAGTTTTAATTAACAACCTGTGTTGCTAGGACTGCACTTGATTTAAGTGGGTCTCCGATAAAAGATCTGCTTTCTTCCTATTTATTTGGGGTCTTAAATTGCAATGTAAAGACACTGAAATTGTGAAGGAGTTTTAGAAAATTTTTCCTGTAGTCAGCAAAAGCCCTATTGCTAATATATTCCCTTTTTGAAAGAAATGTGCACAACTGGGTTTATGTAGTGAATCTATAATTGCAAGACATTTTTAGCTAATATTTATGTTCCTAAAGACTTCATAGCGTAAAAAAAAATCTTATAAGAGGTTGGGTGTTTTTTTCTGATAAAGTATAAAAGAAGTTCATTAACGTTTTGGAGATCTGAGATTCCTGCAGTGAGTTTATTGTTGAGGGGCATATGTAGACTTTATGTAAAAGACCTGATTGAAAAAATATGCTTTTTATTGGCTAGTAAGAAGATATATTTTATAATTACATGCTTGTACATACTACCTTCGTGCTTTGAAAGTTTGTTCCAGTGTCAGGTGTATAGTTACAAGAATCTGAGTTAGTTGAAGCTGTTTTAATTTGAAAGGAAACAGCCATATGCTATGGAAAGAAGTTCACTATTGATGTTTCACATAGGCTGCAAGCCTGCATATATGCAAGCTCATACATAGTCCATTTTATGATTTAGATTGTTTGTATATTACATGCCATGTATATTAATGTAATTTAAATTCAAGCACACTCTTGTCCTCTAGGTTTGAAAGCATTTCTTCACTTGCTGAACTGTAAGTCATTGAGACTTCTGGTAGTTGTTGACAAAGAATATCCATCATGAAATATCTCCCTTTCTCATCATCCCCTGAATCAAAAATGAGCAGTGATGAAAAAATAAATGATTTTTTGTAACACAAAACCAGAGTACCTGAAAGTCACAGAGGGACTGAGGAATTTTGAAAATAACTGTATTTCAAATTCATACAACTGATGATAAAAGTTAAAAAAAGTGAAACATTCTTAAGTGCCTTGAAATTGGGCACATACAACTCTAGGCTCTGTCTCTCTTTAAATTTCTCTTCTCACTGTTAGAGAAATGTGAATGAAAGAAGTTTACAGGTATCTGTCACACCACAGTCACTTGTAAATTAGAGACCACAGGTAAGAAGTTACATGTGTTGATAGATTTTCAATTAAAAAATAGGCAAGTGCTTACAATTTTAATGTAATACTGGGAGGATTATTTGATCAATAATGTAGCTGCTTTATTGAATAGGCAAGAGCTTTCTTTTTAGAAAACTAGTGTCACATCATCTGAGTATTGTAAACTAAGCAGATATTTTACTGTTAATGTAAACCAGGTCAATGAAGATGTTACACACAGTGCAAAATTTAGAACTTCCTTTTATCTAAAGATAAATGGGGAAATTTGTAATGGCTAAATTATCTTTGTCTACCCTGCTAACCGACATTTCCATTGTATTTAGTTGAAGCACTGGAGTTCAGAAACTGAAGATTACAGTTATATTCTTGCTCTTTGTGACATTTATCTGCTTACACGCTTGGTTGTAAGTAAGAAGTTGTTAGTATACTTAAATTTGTATCTTTTTCTAATAAGGACATGTATTCTTATACAAAAGCAGTCTTATATACTCCCTGATCTCTGCATGGCAGGAATTAAAAATAGCCTTTGTGTTCTTCACCCACCAAGGGAAGGGAAGAAACGCATATGTCTGTTACTGAAATCAAGGGACTATACATAGTATGTTAAAAGTTTCTGACATAACATTTTTTGGGAGATGATGATCCCAGGCATGAGATAGAGCCTCACAGGAACATTTACCCTGTCCCTTGGGAAAATGTCAATTACACTCCGTCTTTGAAACAACGTTGAAGAAGTTATTTCTTATTAATCCATGTTACATATTAAACATTTAAATATATGTCATCATACTATATAGCTGTATTTTGGGGTTCAGATTATTGTCCATCTCATCAGGTGTACAGCAAATGGCTATGTTTAAAAATAACAGCTTTGAGAAAGGTGGCCTCTACTCGAAAAAGACAACCTTCAAGATGACAGATGTCTCCACCTGTGACTCTTATGAAATTTAATATTTTTATTGTATATTCCCACTGCAACTGTTTATCTTGGCAAGTGAAGAAGTATGCTAGCAGTAGTCTATACTAGTCCATTTAAATTAACAGTCACATATGCACATCAACATACCCACGCACACTGAACTTACTTGCACATATGCAACAGAGTGGTTTGAAATTGGTATATGAAGGTATGCCTGTTGCATTAGACATCAACATGTATGTTAAAACTTTTCAAAATGCAGGTGTAGTTTGCAGCACATCCACCAGGACTTCTAAATGTCCATTTTATCCAAAGTGTTACAAATACTTATAAGTGCACAATGATTTTAAGTAAGTGTTGGCTCACAATTGCCTCAAATTGCCAGAAAAAACTATCTTTTGGATTTTGAATCTTAAAACAATAAACACAGATGTTTTGTTCTGTGGGCCAAGTGTGGTAGATATTCAACAAGAATTTTGCCTAGGAAACAGATAAAAGCAAAATTTCAGGATTTGACATGTTTCTTGAGTTTGTGGTTAATGGTTGGTTTCTATATATGTTCTCCCAGTCATAAGTTTAGCTGTAGTTAAGTGTGCAAATGTACTGTCTCATCTGGAACTGGGAATTTTCAAAGTGAATAGGATTGTGTTTCAGAAAGCATAGTCCATTCTTTCAATAATACTAACACTGGCTATTAAACTTTTAGATGAAAAAACTTATTGTATCATCTGCTTGAAAGTATACAATTCAGTCTCCTTTCCCCCACTTTTCTCTTTTCCCCCATTTCCACACTGATTTTTTTACACTTCTTACTTCTTCATATAAGGTCTAGTATGCTCAGTGATCAGTTCCCTTGGACATGTAAGTCTGTAAGCAGTAGACTCATAGACACTGTCTTTTTTAATAAAATTTAACCTGACACCAATGGAAAGCAGATACAAGTGTAAGACAATGTAAAGGCTAAACTATTCTAGCAAACACTTTGAGACTCTAAATTCATGGTGAAAGATTGCTTTTCACAGTGAAGAGTATGTCAGTGGGCTTGTGCTTTGTCTAGGAAATGCTTTATGGGGATGTCTCAGAGGCTAACAGGGAGTCATTACTCTCTTTGTTGAAGTTAAATGGCCTTCTCTCTGAAGTCAAGAAGTTTGGCCATACTTGTCTGCACAATAGTAGTGAATTTTCCTTTCTCTGGAAAATCGGGGTGCCACTTCTGCCACTTCTGGGGCTGTCTGTCCCCAGCTACTACTACTTCCCTAGTGCAGGACCAGAGCTGTGTACCCAGAAGTCTGTCCTCTGCAGGACCAGAGCTGTGTACCAACTCAGAGCAGTCATGCCACATACTTCAGTCAGACTAATTATAACTCCAGTAATCTGTTGGGGAATGTTTTGTGATATCCTAGAATAAAACTCTGTACCATTCCCCTAAATGAATTTTCTACAAGAAGTCTGATCTAGTTATAACTGAGCTCCTTAATTAAATCAGACCTCATCAATGCTTTTATTTTGTAAAAAATGAAGACAACAGCCACACCTTCCCCTGGGTAGTAGTGCATCTCCTAAAGCCTCCATCCCCAGGAACAGGTAGTCAGGTGAAATCTTAACATGATTCACGTGCTCTTGCAATTGGATTATTCATTGTAGGTGTAGTCACTGTACAGAAGCTTGTCTTGCTTCTCACTTCTGCAAGACCAGGTTTTGAAATGGTAATAGTAGTATGTACATGCCAGAAATATTTTATCAGATATTTCAGATTCATGAGAAAAATTAATCTGTTGTAGAATTTCCAAATTGTGTTTAATAGTTTAAAGCTTCTGATCTTTTTATTTCATATGAAGGTTCAGAAAAACTAATTAGTAAACTCCTGTATGGTTTTAAATATTAGATCTGAAAGCTCTCACATATGTCTACCAAAAGGAACAGCAGACAAAGCAGGATCAGTGACTCCTGAATTACTTTATTTTTCTCTCACAGATGTAATTTTATTCACAGCTCAGGAGGTTCTACCTAGACCTACTCAGACAGAACTGCCAATATATATTTTCCTGTTAATTATGACTAACAATTTTGGAACAACTACAAACTTTTTACAATATATGCATGAGACCAACACAGATACATGCTTTAGAAAAACTGAAATTAAATTCCTATTTAAAATAGCAATCTTATTTCCCAGTTGCTAACTGTGAAGTCGCTTGTCATTAATCAGTGGAAGTAAACAACCTGGTAAACAGTCTATGTAAAGAACTTATTTAAAAGAAAACATACCTTCTAGCAACAGCTTCTTTGAGATAGGAATCGTTTTTTAAAAGTTCATGCACAATCAAGTACAATAGTTTGAAAATAACAGGTGAGCTTTCTTCTAATTCATATGGTCCTAGCCATTTTCAAGGGAAAGTGAGGGAGTATTTTCTAGAATATTTTAATATTTCCTTTTAAGAGGTTTCCTAGATTCTATCTCCCATTGTCTTGTTGCTTCAATGCCAGTGTTTATAGTCCTAATTCCACAGCTGTCAAACATGAAAGACTGCCTTTATTCCTTTGACTTTGTAAAATGAAGCTTCAGACTGAGTCACAAGTTCAATATGTTTCATAGGTAGCCTTAAGAAGACATAGTAAGGCAACTTTCCTTAAAAAGGTTTCTGATATATGTTATGTTATTGCCCTAATGTTCCAGGTACAGGTTGCTTTTCAAATTTTACATTCACAGAAAGGCACATGTCACTCCCAAAACCTAAAAACAGCTTTCCCACATTGTCACAAAACCATACACAGGAAAAAGCAGTAACTAAAATCTCCATGTTTGTTTGTGTAACACTGGCAACAGTCCTCTGTCTGACTGTCCCTCTCTGTCTTCCCAGCTTGCAGGGTGTTGTGTTCATCTGCTAACTCAGCCCTTTAAGCCCCCAGCTCCCCTAGAAGTCCACCCTGAGATCCTTGTTTTGACTGGAATCAGGCTCCCCTCTAGTGAGCCAGAAAAGAGGTGACAGAAAGTGATGCCATCTCCTGGCTTTTGCCTATAGTGATTATCCCTCGTCCCTGGGTTACTGTGTTGGAAACTGTGCATCTCTTTCTCCCTTCTCTGTGTGTGTGTTAGAAAACAAAGGCTCAACGTGGGAAAAACATATACAATATGGGTATATGGGAAAGTCCTGGAAACGTGGGGGTTCACCATGCTCAGCTGTTTGCTTTAGGGAGGGAGCCCAGCATTGCGGGCCTTATTCAGGCCTGTAGGGATGGGCCCCAACTATGGAGACTTGGTGCCTTTCCATTGTCTAAGAAAGAGTCCATCTTCCAGCCTTGGGTAATTAAAAGAGAGAGTCTTTGCAGGATCACATGAAGCATATCATTTATACATAAGTGTAAAATCAGAGTTCAGACTGGGTTACAAAGTGACTGGGAGAAACTGAATATGCAGGCAAGCACTGTGTTTCTTGGCGTGGGAGCTGAGCTCAGCGCAGAAGGCGACCTTTCCATTGGTGGTTTTTATTTTGTACTAATTGCGTACATGGGAAATAGGTTTGAGCCCATTTAACTCTGTTTTAAAAACAGCTTGTGTGGTTAAACTAAATATAGATAATGCTTGATTATCTGCTTTTATGGCTACTTTGTCAATGAGTGATTTATTAGTCCATTTGCTCTCGCTACTCTACCACAGACTTGCAGAAATGGCTTCGGTTCTCAAGGGAGAGAGCCAGGGTCAGCGTAGGAAGGACGTTTAAGGCCACTTCTCAGAACTGGGGCGTATGCTGCAGCTGTGCTTGCTCCTCCTTAGCCCTGTGTTTGAAGCACTGTCTCTGCCAGGCCCATAGCTTCGCAGGATTATGCTCTGGGGCTGTCTTGGCTTGTTTTGTTTTGCTCAGGGGAAAAGACTCTACTTGTCATTTGGCAACGTGGGACTTGTTTGTCTTTGTTTCCACAGCCATAGATTGAATCCTATATTTTTTTCAGCATTTCTTCTTCTTCACTTTTCATCCTCTTTTTATTTTTTTCTGGTCTGATTTAGAATACCAACAGTTTCTTAGAGAATCTGGAAAAAAAATATAACTAATTAGTTCCACTCCACAATTCATTTTTTTCTACACACACGGTATATTGTGGGAAATTCAAATGTTATACTAGGTTATATTCCCTTCCTTACAGTGGCTGCAGTGAAGTAAACACATTCCATGTGTCTCTTTGTGTATCCTCTGAAGTATATAGACTGAATGATGTGCTGTTGGTCATCCTAAATTATTTCTTTGTTGCTTTGTTTTTCAAATGAATACCAAACTATAGCAAAGAATAAATCTCTATAATTATTAACTGAAATACCAGCTTTCCACCTGTGGTCTGAGTGGCATCAGAGAAGCACAATTTATAAAACATCTTTGTAGTTTCTACCTTTTTTTCCTTCTTGTGTTTTCATAGATTATTTTTTGTTTCCTTTTCATCTGTGTCCTTTTGAAGACAGCTGTGTTAAAATGCTTAATTTAACAGGTTCCTACTTGCTTTCTTGACACTAACTGCCTTTCAGTCATGACAGCTTTTTGTCAGTTTAAGCTTTATATTGATGGCCATGATTTACAGTTATGCTGCTTCATAATGTATTTCTTTCAAAGTATTTAAAGAAAACAATACTAAAAATCAAAAGCAAAGACTGCAAGTGTATCTTGTAATCTAGTGCACTGTTCAACATAGCATACTCTTCACCCAACTTGTAAATGTAAGTCATTAACATGATAGTTTGAGTTTCTGCATGTGTTTGTTCTGCTTCTCATGCATTACCAACAAAATACATTTCAGGGGATTGATTATTATAGTTCAGCATTTCTGAACTAGGGGATTTCCTTTCTTAATATCTCTGTACACATTTAAAATTACCCTAAATCACGTGGCTCATCATGTAAAATTATTTTTCTAGTAAAAATTAAAAAGTGAAATGATACTGTCAAACTAGCAAGCTATATATTTTCTTTTCAATGTTACACAACACTTTTCGCACTGACTCACCTGGCATGTTCATTGCTGCTACTGCAAGTATCTTGCAGTTTATCTTAAAAAAAAAATCAATCGTTAATGCTGAGAAGGTAAGAGATTATAACATGAAAAAAAATAATCACAGGTTTAGATTTTTTTTAATAGATTTATTATATGGGGTTATAAAAGAAAACTGGAAAACAATACTGTAAAGTAAAACATCGTAACACCAAAAAAAAGGAATTGTAGTCAGCATTATATTTTGAGGTGAAAAAGTGATTTATAGATGTTTAGAAATTCAATTTCCATTAATTCCATTTAATTCCTTTAAATGTTTAGGAACAAGTTCTAGGCGCTGCAGCAGACAACATGTGGCTATGCATGTCCCACCTGCATCTCGGTGGCCTTGGGAGCACGTGCGGGTTTGCAGAGTCCCTTGTCTGAGCTGTTCAGCAGATCCTGTCTAACAAAACCCAATGACGCCTGAAACACCACATGGCCTTTGGTGTGTTCTGTACACTCCCCAGTGTGCCCTGCTGGCCACCAGACACAGCCTACCCTCTTCTAAGTGGGGACAGAGAATGAATTCGTAGATTAAACAGAGCTACAACAAGGGCTAGGGAGCATGCAAGCCCCATTTCGTGCTTGTTGAGTAAAGAACTGATTTAGGACTGCTCTGCAATTTCAGTCTTTCGTTTCTGAGAGAAGGGGATGGAAAAGTGTGGTTTCTCTGCAATTACCCAAATTTGGCCTGCAGGCTGTAAACAGAAATGGTTAGAGCAAATTAAAACTCTAATCATGCAATCCCTACTAGGTTTTAGCATGGTAAAAGCTATAAACTCAGGAACTACTTTGCCAGCCTAGTTGGAAGCAAAAATGAAAGACAAGATACAGAATCATAGAAATGTAGGAACTGTTCATATGCACATAACTCCTTGTCTCTCCTGTTTGTGAAGGTCAATGGGTCTGGCCTCCCCAGACCTCTCAAACATTCATAATTCAAAATTCTTTCAGAATAGGATTTTGAATAAGTTTTGTATAACAGTATTTCTGCTTGGAACAAGTTTGCTCTACCTGTGAGCCAAGTGATCTTTAAATCTCCTATTAAATCCCACCTCCTTCAGTTCACCTTTGTGACCTCCTCTGTCTCTTCACATTTATTCCTGTGCCTAATCCCTAAATTGTTAGTGTTGTGGTTGTTCAAAATAGGCTGCAAATTTCTCAGGGCGGGAACCTTGTCTAAATTTGTATTTGTAAAGCACCATCTACACACTCGGCACCTGGGGCACTATATGGATGTAAATGATTATGAATCTTAGTGAATAACAGATGTGTCTAAAACTCTTTTTCAGTGTACCTATTTGAAAGAAAAAAAGCAAGTTTTAAAGTTTGCAGTAGAAGTTATGATTGGAACACAAAGATTACCAATACTAAAGATATTTACATGCTATTTCTTATATCAATAATAAATGGAATTAAAATTTAATAACTGCAAGCAGACTTCACTATTATTGCAATTTATCTTTCAAATTATTTATTTTTCTAATTGTACTACTACTACCATAAATTAAGGAAGTATTGGCATAAAAATGTCATCTTTTAAAACATAATTTGAACTTCACAAGGACAGGAAGATATTTAAATCAAGTGGTTTACCTGGGCCTACAAAAAAAACCCAAAACACTGTACACCTACCATTGTTGGTTGTATACCCTTATAACTCCACAAAATTTCAATGCAATTACTCTTGATTTGCACTCTGCTGTAAGAAACAAGCATGTCACGTTTTTTCCTCAGGAAATTGCTGCACAAGATTGCTGTAGGCTGTATGAGCTCACTAGGAACGTGCCACTATATACCTGCCTTGTTCACATACCTGGATCCATTATTGGCCACTATCAGTGAAAGGGAACTGGGCCAGCTGTGGTTTGATTTGATACATATGCTTTTATAGCCTTAAATGTCTCTGGAGGATTTAAGCTATAAGATAAGGACCAAACAAGTAAAACTAAGGCAATGCAACTGTTGTTTAATAATAATTCGTGATACTTTTGCAAGAACCAGCATGATTTATAAGACTTGTTTTCATAGACAAAAGCCTGGAGATACTCTTTCAGTCTTATCTGACCTTCTGCAGCAAAACCCATTGGATTTGATTCTAATCTCACTTTGCAAATGAGAAGCAAACTTCAGGGAAATGAATGGAATGTCATAAAACTGGATTCTGAATTAGAATTGGGCCAATAACACTATTTTAGAGGACTGTAACACAATTGACTTCAAAGAGCTCTCTATGACCTAAACATGTAGATAAAGAGAACTTGCTTTATTGACTTCACTTGAGATTTTAGCTTGACGTTACCAAGAATTTAGCTTCTTATCCCTTCTTCTAATGCAGATTTTAAAACCACATAGTTCCATCCTATAAAGATGTACAACATTTTATGAAAATCACAAAGGTGGATTGAACATGCCAACACAGAGGGAAAGTCAAGTTTTACCAGTGCTGTTAAAAAGCACAGCGCGCATATTTCATGGGATTTACCAGATCATACAGAGTTTGGCAAAGTTTATATAGCTTTGGTGAACATCTGCTGTGAGCTGTAATCTGGGGACAATGCGACTGCCAGAGTCCAATTTCCAACTTGTCCTGAGGCCTTTTTATGCTTATATATGCCCCACCTACAAATGTGCTTAACTAAAAGACTAGTACTTAGAAGTGACGTTCAGTCAGCATTTTCACACGATTAACTTGCCAATTAAAAATGGGCTTGGTACTGAGTTTAGAAGTTAACTTAGATACTCCTAGCTTGGGCAGAGAGTTGCTTTCAGGCAGGGTGAGGCCAAGTCTGATTTTGTAGGAGATGTCACGCCTGCTTGTAGAGAGACGCCATGACTCGCCAGGGAGTTGGCGCAGCCTTGGCCAGAGCACTCACCCCCTTCAGCTGCCAGGGGCCAGAGCTCTGCTGTGACAGAAGAGCATGACTTTTGTCCAGAGAGTGGCTTCAAATTTGCCCAGAGGCTCTTTTTTACTGTGGTTTCTTTCACATCCTCGGTATTACTGCCATACTTTGGCATACTCTACTACGTACGACGGTTTCAGAGAAAAAATAATTTCCATCATAAGTTAAAATTCTTTAAAATAATTACTCTGGGCATAGCCTAATTACACGTTGCTTCCACTGCAAGAGGAAAACCATATGAGTCTGGAATTTGATGACTGTAGAGTGCAAGAAAGAGGATTTACAGTTTTAATACATTAATTATATGTATTTTATACTGAGATAGAAGATACCACAAAGATGTCTTTCCTCTGGGTGACATACAGACAGAACAAAACAACAGTTGTTTGTCTTTGGAAATATACCTGTGTAGGGTTTTTGGCTTGTTTTTTTGTGTTTGGTGGGGTTTCTTTTGACAGGAAAATGCTTATCTTGGAGATCAAAAACATGAAAATATTTGGAAAATGAATTCTCCAGATGTGGTGTTGTATATGGAAAATACACACTTCAATCTGGAAACAAATTGGTTATTGAATGGTTATACATATGTATGTGACATTATTCAATTTGTGCAAATAATTGTGATAACTGTGAATACAAATTAGATGTCCATCATTTACACATATTGTGTCTGATATTTGGCTTATGTATTTACACAGGAAGACATGAGATGTTGCAACATAAGAGGTTACCTTCTTCTTGACTTTCCCATGTAATAAACACAAAAACATTTGGATAATCAGAAAACAGAGCTTGATTATTTTAAACAATTGCAACAATTACTTTTGGTCTGTAATAATATTCTGAATTAGTCTGAATAATAATGAAGAAAATTATATTTCCCTATCACTGTCCAAATCAAATAGCAATACAAGTTCTCCCAGTGGCACTCGTGTAGCTATCTCTTGTCAACACCTCCTACTCTTTGTGATCACTTCAAGGGACTTATCTTCTGTACAAGATGAAACTTGATTCATTTACAGTTTCCCTTTTCAAAGGTACTAGTAGTAAAAGCCAAAAATTCTCTGAAACCTACATTTTTTCATGTGTTCCCTGTCACTCATGCCCTCTCACTTAAGTTAGGCACAAAAAAACTATTTTCCAAAGGAAATAAATAACACTCTGAAGAAACTCCCCACAGATTTGTCTCTGACTGTCTTGCGAGCATTGCTTTGTTTAGCAATATGCTCCAGTGGAGGTATCATGGGTATCATTTATGGTGTTATAGCATTTTATGCATTATTGGTGCTTCCATAATACAAAAACTCAATAATGTTAATGAGAATCAAATATCAGCAGACAAATTCTAGTATCTATTCCAAACAGTAATTTTATTAGTGTCATAGGCTTTTTTTTTTAATTCGAAAGACTGCATGTTGTTATTCTTAAACAAACTGTGGAGAAGGTCCATACCATTGTTTAAACAGGATTTTTATTTTGCATATCATGTCTGAAAGGTGGTTTTGCTATTTTAAAATAATGCAGATAATTCCTAGAGACAGAGAACTAACAACAGGGAATAGCATTCAGTGTCAATTCACACAGCTTAACTGGTGTAGACAGAAGCAAAAATTAAAAAGTATATGTAAAACTTTCATGGTAAGACAGGCTCCCTGCCTACCAGACTTCCCAACTCTGATGATCGTATGATGGTTTAGGGAAAAAAAAATTTTTTTTCTTTTTTGATAATAAAATTTGGGAGCTTATTTCTTTCTAGTCATTACATTGACTCTGTTCACCAGTAAACTACAGAAGGCAAATGCACCCCATCAAGTGCTGAGAGAGCTGGCAGATGTTATCACTGAGCCACTCTCCATCATTTATGAGAGGTCTTGGAGAACAGGAGAAGTGCCTGAGGACTGGAGGAAGGCAAATATCACACCAGTCTACAAAAAGGGCAAGAAGGAGGACCCAGGGAACTACAGGCCAATTAGTCTCTTCTCTGTCACTTGGAAAATAATGGAGCAACTCGATCTGGATGTCATGTCCAAACACATTGAAAATAAAGAATTTATTAGAAGTGGTCAACATGGATTTACCAAGGGTAAGTCATGTTCAACCAATCTAATAGTCTTCTATGATGTTATAACTTGATGGCTGGATGAGGGGAGAACAGCAGATGTCATCTACCTTGACTTCAGCAAGGATTTTGACATTGTCTCCCACAATATCCTCATTTTTTTTATTTAAATTAAGGAAGTGTGGGCTAGATGAGAGGGCAGTGAGGTGGATTGAGTCCTGGCTGTGTGATAGAACTCAGAGGGTTGTCATTAATGGAGCAGGGTCAAATTGGAGGCCTGTGACCAGCAGCATCCCCCATGGGTCAATACTCGGCCCAGTCCTGTTCAACATCAATGACCTGGGCAAAGGGACAGAGTGTATCCTCATCTGTTCACTGACAATACCAAACTGGGAGTGCTGGCCAGCACTCCAGAGGGCTGTGCCACCATCCACTGTGAACTGGACAGGCTGGAGGGCTGGGTAGAGAAGAACCTAATGAGATTCAACAAGGGCAAATGAGGAAGAACCCCAGACACTAATATATGTTAGGGGTGGATCTTCTGGAAAGTACTAGTAAGGAAAAGGATCTGGGAGTCCTGGTGGATGGCAAGCTCTCCATGAGCCAGCAATGTGCCCTTGTTGCCAAGAGGGTCAATAGAATCCTGGGCTGTACAGGGAGAAGTGCGGCCAGCAGGTTGAGAGAGGTCATTCTCCCCCTCTACTCTGCACTGGTGAGGCCAGAACTGGAATATTGTGTCTAGTTCTGGGCTCCCCAGTTCAAGAGGGACGGGAACTACTGGAGAGAGTCCAATTTAGGGCAATCAAGATGATTAAGGGATTAGAGCACCCCATTTACGAGGAAAGGCTCAAAGAGCTGGGTCTCTTAAGCCCGTATAAGAGAAGGCTGAGGGGAGACCTTATCTATGTTTACAGGTTCCTAAAGAATGGGTTGAAGGATGATGGAGCTGGACTCTTTTTAGTGATTACCAGTGACAGGACAAGGGGGAATGGGCAGAAGCTGGAATGTTAGAAGTTCCATTCAAATATGAGGAAAAACTTCTTTCTGGTGAGGGTAACAGAGCCCTGGAACAGGCTGCCAAGAGAGGTCGTGGACACCCCTTTTCTGGAGATTTTCAAGACCCGTCTGAATGCAGTCCTGACTGATGAGTTCTAGGCAGTCCTGCTTTAGCAGGGGCGTTGGACTAGATCATCTCTAGAGGTCCCTTCCAACTCTGGCTTATCTGTGAATCCATGAAATGCAATTTCTTCAGCTAGCAACTATTGTCAGTTCTAGCTGACTGACAGGCATTCAGAAGGCTAGAATTCTCTAGGCATTCTCTGAAGTGAATAGCACTGTGCCTGGCTTGCCACTCAGCATAAACATTTTACCAGACTTCTTCAGCACAGCAGGATTTTTAAATTAATTGTAGTTAACCATCCCTTCATGTAGCACCTTTCTCCTTCTGTCAATATTTGTAATTCTATCTTTTTTCAGACAGTCTCATTCTGCAAAACATATTCACTGGCCAGTGTCAATCATGTAGGTTCAATTTGTGTATCCCATGATCTGTCCAAGGCTGTGCTGGCATGAATAATTTATTCATTTGAGAGACCTATCCTGACCAGGAATTACATTTCTAATGCCTCATATTGCAACATACTTCAACATTTTTATTTTTAAAACACTTATAATAGGAACATTAGTCTTGTAAACCATCCTACACTAGCTTCAGACCATTAGCTCACTCCAAACGAGCACCAGTTGTACTCCTTCCATGTATAACAAATGTGGATTTAAGATCATACAAACTTGACTACTAACTTTTGTTTCTAAAATGTATTAATAGGTCTGGAAATGAATGATAATGTGGGAAAAGGAGAGCACAGTGAATTCAAGGCAATAATAATTCAGGATAATAGTGATATATTTTCAGTGATTAAATAGCCTGATAAAACTATTGAATTCTGTTCATAAGAGCCAAAGAATGACAGGTATTTAATAAGCATTTAGTATCTGCATTCAAAAGGCTGACACGTTCAAACAAATCTTTGTCCTCATTGTCTCCAATCTGACTAAATGACGATAAAATGATCAGCCCAGAGTTGACTTTCATAATATTAGGCTATAAAAGACCTTTATAGGGTCATTGAGTCCAGTTCCGTGTTGTTGTAAGCAAAACGTCAGAGATGTCCTTTACCCAAAGTTATCAAGTTCCCATCTCCTAATAATTAGATGTGTTGTTCACTGTCCTTTAATTATAACCTCAGTGACACTGCATAAAACTGATCCCTTCTTTGTTTACATTGCTTTAATTTATTGAAAAGTAGTACACCTTTGGGTGGAACATGCACAGGTTCATCTTCTGCAGTTACTGTAACAAACCTCTTCTATTACTTACTATAACAAGAGGTAGTTAAAGTGTGTATTAAAAGACCATAATTTGTGGGAATGGTGCATGCCCAGCAATTAGAATATTTTTGTAACAGTACACTGATTCATTGTAATACAGCTTTATAAAGAAATTTAAACAAGAAGAAGAAATAATGACTTTTTATTCTTAATAAGAATATTAATATTTATATTATGTTAATATTAAATATTAAATTATATTAAATATATATTAAATGTATAATATTAAATATTTTCTTCACAAATCACTGAAGCTTTTTAAAAGAAAAATGCCCTTTACCCCAGAGATAAAAGAGTCATCTTTAAATGGAGATAGTCTTTCCAGGTGAGAGGGAAGGTGTTGCTTGGAGTGTCACTGCACAGAGATAGGCATGACAGTCCTTGAAGAACTCCAGTCTCCGGGCTAACATTAGATTTAGGGTATATAACCAATTTTTGTTTGTCTATTTGATTTTCCTCTACAAATGTGGTTTCTGACTATGAGGATAAATAGAGGTTTGAATTTCAGAAATCAGAGATTCCTGAAGAAAAAAAATGCTGTTTCCGATTTCAATGAGGCTGGCTTGGTAAGTGTGTCACATCCTGAAGACTTGACTGGCCTGGAGTAGCAGTCTTGCAATCTTCAGCTGTGTGATGGAAATGACAAAAAGCCTGATAACTGTGAGAGGCCTCAAAGTGACCAGAAGAGGACAGAGGCAAAGACTTCCCACTTCTGGCTTCCATGATCTGGTGCTATTTCAGGGATCTTTCTTAAATAGAAATTCAATGATCTGGCTTGTCTTCTAGTCATTAGTACTTTGTTTTGAATTTCTTTCTTCCTTTTCTCTTTACTCATTCTTAGCTGAATGTGAGATGGAAGGGCAGTTTCCATCCCAGTATTAGCATTTTGTATAATCAGCCACATTTATTCCTCATTTCAAACTTCCACGTAGGTTTGGTCACATATTTCACTACTTTCCAAAGTCCTCTTCTTAAATAGTTGTTGCTGTTTTCCTTTCTCTCAACAACATTTTATGGCTCCCTTTTCCACAGTATGTTAAACTCTGTCTCCTTCAGTGCTAACATAATTACCCATCTGGTTTCAGATTTGATTCCCTTCACCCCCTTTCTACACACTTGCTCTACCTCACTTAATCACCTGTCTCCTAATTGATCACTTCATCTCTTCATGCCACCTGCTACTGGCAACATCTTTTACTCTTTTCCACCAAACTTCCCCCACAGAGAGCAAGGCCCATCCTGCCTTCAGATGATTCTTTCACCTTCTCTTTTCCCCCATCCCAAAAGTCACTGATTTCTCATAAACTAGTGCCTTCACCTTCTGATTTGTGACTTTTTTAGAATAATGAAACATATTTCTTGGTTGAAAAAGAGACCTTGATGTTATAACTTTTGGCTTTTGGTAGGAGATTTTTAAATATTTTTTTTTTTTTTGATGGGCAGCATACTTCACACAAAATAAGAGGTCACTTTGTTGCTGGGGTTTATTTTGATGACAGCGCTTTTTTCTGCCTGACAGTTCAAGGCACAGTGCAGTATCACACCTGGCCCATTTTTTTGTTTCCTTCAATTTTGACATAACAACTAAACACAGAAAACAATGAGGTAATGTAGAAAAAATAACTTTATTAGAAAATGTTGTTAATTAGAATTTTTATGTTTAAGCATTCCTTTTTTTTTTTTGCAGACGGTGAAATATCCCTGTCAGGTGGAACAGTGCATTGATCCATCACTCTGTGTTGAGATTCAAACAAAGGTTATTTTCTGAGTTGTACAGGTCACAGTCTAGGATTAAAATCAGAAAGTAAAACTATTGCTGGATACATGTGCTAATAGCAGAGCAAGCCACCTGTATCTCAGATTCCTTGATGCATTTTTGTGGTTTATGCTATCATTAGAGTTGCTGGTGTACAAGCCTGAATGCAAGCTGGAGTAAATTGCAACCTAACCCAACCTACCTAAAGATACTGGGAAGCTAGCTGGTACTTTTTGATTCTCTCTCACGTTAATTTTTGTTATTTTGTTGCAAATGGCCTGGCTCTTAGCTTAGGCTTTCTTTATCCTCAGATACTATGAGCAAACTACTAGAAAAGAAAAGTCTCATTACGGCAGTGACTCTGTACCAAAGTAAGCTTTCTTTGGTCAGTGAACCTCCCCTCCAGCACCTCCTAAAGAGGTGGATTCACAGTCTTGTCCTACTTACTGCTCTCTGGAGCACTCAGGAATCTCTCAAATAGTCCAGTCAGATTTATTTTATTCTTCCCCCTGGGTCATTCTGGGCTTCATGCAATGTGGCCGAGTGGTAGAAGAAGTGCCAGGAAAGGAACTGCTATTGCTTGTGTGATGCTCAGATGACATCTAGTTCCATGTACTCCATTACTACTATTGAATAAATGTCCTTGTCCATTTGTTACTCTTGATAATTTTTTTAGCACTGTTCACTGAGAAAAATACTTCCCTCTTCCTCAAGGAAAGTAAGAAACAAAGGAGGCATGAGCCCTTTGGAGGTTTTTTATGGAAAAGTTTCATAAATTTTCCATTGACACCTGTCTGTTTTGCTGGCCAGATTCATATGTCCTTTACAAACCCGTTTAATGTAGCAGTGAGCCCACACCAACAACCCACTTACATTACTCAGAAAATGTCCACTTTTAGTTTGTCCCCTTTTCCATCCCAAAGCTGAAAAAATATGAAATCGTCAGATCATAGAGATGATGTTAATCATGAGTTTAAAACTACTATTGTAGACTGTCCGAGCACTCCAGCTTTCCACTTAAAACTGAAGGGTTTTTTCGCTTTCCAGAGAAATAAAGTGAATCCACCAAAACCAAACAAATACATCTTTATACAGTGTTTCATTGAGGTCTGTCAATGGCATATCCGAATTTTCATTTTTTTATCACAAAATTGTTGAGTAAATCACACATAACTCTCATACTTCATGACTCAGACCCTGTTCAATTACAAGGTATATTTAACTAGATTTTCAAGCAGGCTAATAATGTAAAAGAGATCCATATAAAAATTAACAATAGTACCTGTACTACAGGTAAAATTCTTCAACCTATAATTGTCTGCCTTCCCAGTCCTTATTACTTTGTGAATTTCTTTCAGTTTTAAATAGATAAGTGCATGGTTATAAGCAAGTAATGAATTTTAAAAATATATTTTAGCACTTAATTTCATTGATGGTGAAAGATAATCCTGTAATATATTTTCCTAGTTGTATTTAAATCTCTTAAATATTTTATACCATAATGGAAGACTTGTTAAAAATATAAATGTATGTTTAAGCTACAAATATTTCTAGTACTATTTTATGTTTTCTTTCATTTTTAAATGCAAATTCTGCTATATTAATTTATATTACATATATATATTCTGACAGATTTCCTGCAATGTTCTTTGGGAACTAATCTTGAGACACAAGCTTACGGTTACTGGGTATGTACACAAAAAGTACAGATGCACTATATAAATATTCACAATGGTAGTTAATAAACAAAAATCATGATGATAACTGTGCTGGATCAGACCAAGATGATGGACAAAACAGGATACCAAGTGAAAAAATATAAAAACAGGACAAATGAATAGTGATACCTCTCCCAAGCATTGCAACAGACTGATGATTTGCAGCTTGGGAAGTTCATGAGCACTGTGTATTTTGTGACTGTACAGATTTTTCTTCCATGAACTCATTCAGTTTGTCCTTCAACCTGAGCAAACTTTAACTTTCACAAAACCCTTTCACAAGTAGTGCTTAGCTTTAATACATGCTGAATGAAAAATGCTTTTCATTTTTTTTCGAACTAACCACCTTTAGATTAATCTGATGTCACTACTGCTCAAGACAATGAACAAGTGATGCCTATTCACCTTTCCCATGCCACTCCCCATATTTTATGAATTTATCGTATATCCCCTTGATTGTCTGTTTTCCGAGTTGAAGTTTCCTAGCCTCTGTAATTGCTCCTCCCATGGAAGTCATTTGTACCTTTGATCATTTTTGTTGCTGTTCTCTGGATCTGCTCCAGGTCTTCCATATCCTTTCCTGAGCTGGGAGGGTAAGGATTGCATGGAACATTCATTATGTAGGGACAAAACATCACCCTGATAACCTGAAGAACTATTTTTCTGATCATTTTAGTATTTACATTTATTAAAACATTTAATTCTCTCAATTTCCTATTACAAATAAGGAATTGATATTCAAGATTGACTAATGAATACTGCTCTTGGCATAGCAAATTCAAGTTTGTTTTTAAGTGATACAGCTCCAGGCAAGCATATGTTTGCAAACAGAATTTGACTATGCTGAAACCAGACAACATAGATCCAGTTCTACCTTTGAATGTTTAGACAATAATGTCATGCTAATATAGGCTGTCTAGAGCAGTTCAACTCCAGCTCATGAAAGAATTTATTATAAAATATATTACACAGGGGCATAGACACAAGTGAGTCATAGATGTTAATAGACCAGAGCAGCCCAACGTACTAACAAACCATGCAAGTGCTTTGTAAAGGTATCCATGTTCTGGTATCCCAGCCGAGTCGATATACTACTTGTCATATGGTACAAACATGGAATGTATACAGTGAAAGAGCACACCCTGAAACGGGACACTGGCCCTGTCTCTTTCTCATATTCTGCTGCAGTCATTAAAAAAAAATATTTAGTGGAATTTCATCCCAGACATCTGAAAAGTCATTTAGGAATGTAGACAGGTGATAAACTGGCCTTCTCTATGTCTGCGGTGGGAGAATTTGACTCTCTTTTTTTATCTAACTTGCTATAATTCTCTTAGACTTATAACTTACAAGCATAGTTTATCCTCTTTTAGTGCTATAATTATAATTCTGTTGCAGCTTTTTCTTTGAGAAACAGAGATTTTTACAAAAAATTACAATATTGTTTTGAAATTAAATATTTTATCAGGTCATTCTAAAGAAGGTATTTTAAACAATTTAGTCCATTCTTGATCATAGTATCACATGACTTACATGAACTTAAAGTTCATCGAGTTCTAACCCCGCTGCTATGGGCAGGGACATGTCCCAATGCACCAGTGCAGAGTAGAGGGGAAGAATGACTTTAGGCATTATTGTGTTTCTTGGATTTATTACTGGACTGTTTTGCAAAATTAAAGCTATGACAACTACTTTTTTTTACTGTTTTCCTTTTAATTTTGCCTAAGTTGTAGTTCCACAATAAGCTTAAAAAAATCATTCAGAGAGTTCAAAGTGAATATGTATTTTAATGAGCACTTATTTATTTCTATGCATTACCTAGAAAATTAATGAGAAAAAATGTTGTCTGTTCAACATTATGACTGAATATTTGAATAACTCAATGTAAAGATGCTTCAGGTTCACAGTTCTGACCATATGAATTTATAATTTGGAGTATTTGTGTCTTTTGCAACATGTGCATTCATCAAGAAATAAATTAATTAAACAATGTAACAAAAGCTTGAATTTCCTTATTTCAGACCTCTGAATTAACAAAACACAATAATCTCAGTATAAGAGACTGTATGCTGTGCCTGAGAAAACTTTATCAAATTGGGACATTTCTTCAAAAATATCTAGAGTCAATGAAAAAAATTTTCTCCAAATTAAGCTTTAATGACAAATTACTCTTGAAATCACTCTGAAACTCCAGAATGCCTCATCACTCATGATTTTTAAATGTGTAATGCAGGTTTGTACATCTTCTATGGACTAGTCTCTTTCTTGTTGAACAGGTTTGCCATGAGTACTCCACCCATGTATATGTTAAAGATTAGCAGTGAAAATAAAATAATTGTTGAAAAATATAAGCTTGGGATGAATGGGTAAGTGTCTGTCATACAACTCCACTTTGCTTTGGGAGGAAACAATGCAAAATACCCTGTACTGAATCAGGAAAAAAAAAGTACTACATTCTTCCTCTGCGCTTTAAGGATGGGGCTAGTGTTATACAAAGTTCGCTAGTCACAATACACTCCTCAGGCATGTCTGGCCTTCCAAGATAGACATAAATTTGACTAAATGGAGTCAGGATTACTTTTACTTCCCAACTCACATAAGTTGCATCTGTTTAGAGGAAGATAACGCTGAAGTAAGAAGAGCTGCTGAAGGTATTGTAAGCATATTTTGCAAGATATGGCATCGTGCTGGAAAAGCCTGTGATAAGACAGGACCTACACAGAGGGTGGTTCCCAGGGAAGAGCTGACAACAGTTGCCAGCTGCATGTGACACATGGGTCAACAAAGAGAGAGGCTGCCTTGATGAGCTCCAAAACCTGAGACATCACCACTAGGTGACATACCAAGAGGGGGACCAAAAGGGTGAGCAAGCCTTTACTCACCATATGTGACTTGACAGGGCCGGACAGGCTGTAGATGAATCCTTCGAAACTGTAATCTCTTGTTAAGGAATGAGCAAATGATAATGAATGTATGGGAGATACCATGTTGAAATCACACATCTTTGCCTTGTAATCAGTTTGCTGCTATGTGACCCAGGAAAGGGCTAACTACAATCCAGTTTTATCTAGTGAATGACTAGACATCATCTCTTGAAGTTACCTAGCTGTGTATTGTATGAGGGCCATGAGGATATTTACAATTAAATCTGTAGCACAGAAACACAGCAATAATTATATGATATACTCCACATAAGGCTCAATGGTGGAGTTCTGTTTTACACACTCCAACTATGATCATCCAATAGCAGGAATATGAGCAGTGCCAATACTATGATAGAAGAATATAAGAGATGAGCTGAAATGAGGACAATAAATAAATGTCTTCAAAGGTAGCCTGTAGCCTGCAGTATAGCTCCCATTTTCACAGATCCCTGTTCTGTGTCAGAGCTGAGAAGACAGCACTGCGATGTCTACTGGAAGTAGAACAGAGCTGATCAGGCCTTTGAATCTTAGTGAAGCTGGCCTGTGGAAACTGATTATTTTTATCAGGAGTTAATGATTTATAATGCCTTTTAATTATAAAATTAAAATATTGCTCCATAAAATATTTGACTTTATTGTGCCCCTTTTTGTTTTCCTCTAACTACTACACTGTAGTGATTGATGATCACCTGTCTTACTCTCCTATTACTTCTTCAAGAAGGGATCGTTTGAGGTAACAGCAAAGATTCCTATTGTCAGCAATCACAGAAATTTATATGAAACTAAGTAAAAGACCTTTCCTGCCTTCTGGTTGATATAGCTAGTGCACAATCTGTAATAAAGCTTTTAGTCAAATGAGGCGCAACTAGCCCTCTCATTAGAAAGGAGCACTTGATGAGTGAAGTTCATTTGCTCTTTTTATACTTTGTGATCTGTGTTGGCTAAATCCTCAAGACTCCATGGGCCCTGAGCCCTCTGTTATTCATAGTCTCCATGAAGGTATTTCTCACCTCAGGACATGCTCCATCAATAGAGAACTCTGGCCAGCATGATGCTGGGAATTGATTCTGCACAACTGCAGTCAGTATGGGTTCAGCAGCTGACTTAGCAGAGTTAGGAACAGTTTCTAAACACTAGGAGAAATATGCTTATATAACACAAGTTGTGCAAAGGGTCCTAAGGTTCAGTTTTGGCCATTTCACCAGCAATATATGACCCAGTCCTTAAATTCAATGCCAACGCTTCCTGTAGTGTGTAGGTACAAAGCTTAAGATCTTATGTGAGGATCCTGAAAAACTGGGGAGCAACCTAAACTGACTACTCAGCAGTATTAAGGAGGGAAACTTAGCTCAGAATCCATGGCTGTAAAGAGCTAATTGAATCTCCTGTTCGAGTTAGATCCTTAAATCAGTACTTTCTCATAAAACATAGGAAGACAGAGTTTAATCCAACAGCCTGTAGTACTTGGGCTGTAGTACTTACTCTATTTGTGGAGCATATGCATTTAAATTCATCTTCTGCTTCATTTTTGCACTATTCATGGGAATGCCCAAGGTTATTTAGTATTAACTGTCTATGGGGAGAAGTTAAGCACAGCTCTCCAGGAGACTGTTGATTTTCCCACTAGGCTGGGAGTTGGGAGGTTCAGCTTTGTATCCCTGTTTCAAAGAAGAAAATGTAACACATTTAAAGTTTATTAGTACATGGAGACTAACCACTGCTCCTCCAAATCTGTGGTTTATGTGCCAAGAAATCTCTTATAGGGATCTTAAATCGGACCTCACAGAGCTATCTCAGAGTTTCTCAGGGATGGATCTTGTCCTAATAACTTGCCTTTCCATATCCAGACTAGTTTTCCTCAAACCCCAATGTAAATGTCAGGAGTACAAACAACTTTTCATCACATATACTGTTATATTTGAAGCACTATAGACCAAATACTATGAAAATATTGACCTACATATGAACATTTCTTTTTATTAAGTCATTTCCATTGCCCTGTGGCTATGAAGGTTCTTGCACTGTTGCTGCTGCTTCACAAACTGCTGGATAAACACAGACCTCGGCAGGAGTTCTTACAGTGTAAACTGAACCATGGTGCAGCTAAACAATAGGGGGGAAAGAAAACAATAGCACAGCTATGCTGGTTCTGCTGTTCGAGTTAGTGTATCGGGCTGCTGGAAGTCAGTGAACAAGAGAAGAGAAGGGGAAGGACAGTGACAATGAGACTAATGCAGCCCTATTGTTGTTTTGCTGGCTATCGCACAGCTCAGCGTGAGCCAGTACTTCTAAGTGATGTGAAATCTCTGCATCTTCTTTTGTTTTCCATTCCACCACATCTTTATGATCAAGTAGTCCTGTCCCTGGAGCTAAACCCTGCACTGATTACAGCTCATGTATGAGCTGAGACACTGTCCAGGACTTCTCAAATTACTGTCTAAACTCTAGGGAGCTTCCTTTGGAGAGAAGATTCCTCCAGTGGGTCTCCCCATACCTCTGGAAGAACTCAGGCCTGGCTTTAGCAATTCATATAAACAGGACATATGGAAAAGCATGCTTTTGTAACCTTTTGCTCTCCAGAGCATAGGGTAATGAATGCCATGATAAAGGTGGATTTGTCTACATTGTAACTTGGAATTGACCCTGAAGGGCAGATTTCACTTGGACCAAGTCACGTGAATTGCCTTTCCCTGTCTCTGTCTTATGTAGAAAGTAGTCTCATATCCTCTTCTCAACTTTGTTCCTGATAGAAAATAGAAGAAGTGGGTGTATGTGTAGAAGAGAAGAGAGTGAAGAAGTCTGGGAAACAAAATGATGGATTGCTGGGAGTGGATTTCCTATGTTCTAGGTGTGTCTTTGCAGTGATTTCTATGAGCCCTGCAGGATACATCTGAGCAAGGACAAGACACTGAAATTCACTGGTGCTTCTAAGCATGGACTGGATGGTTATTAGAGTAAGAGGGAGGAGAACAAGCTAATGGCTTTTATTAATATGGATACCTAGAGCAAGTCTGTGTTTGAGAATTGATCAAAAGTGTCAGTAAAACTTCTTTTTTCTGGTCATATGAAATATGGGATTCCTTAGGATGAATTTATTTTCTCTCCACTCCTCTTTCTGTCTGTTGATCAATTATTCATCAATAATAGAAACTTATAGAAATATTAAGTACTATTTAGTATGTTTTTATCGTCTGTTTTCAGCTGAAACTGGAAGCAGTTGCCCGGTATTAATACTTTTAGATAAAGATATCCTAGATACACTGCCAAGTTACTTACAGCTTCAGCCAGAAAAGGATGTAGGGAAATAATTGACACTGTAGGTATATATGCAGGATCTCCAAAGCCTCTCCACATCACTTGGTGTCTCCACTGATGGTAGGTGCATTCCTTCATCATTACGTTACCACCAGCAGAGACCCATTGGCACCTAAAAGTCTGATGTGAGGACTGCTTGTAATGCCACTGAGCTTTTGTCATCCCTGCGCCTCCTGCTGTTTGCCAAACTGTGGATCCAGGGCTGGCTTTAGGCTTAGGCAAAGCAGGAATCCATCTAGGGCAGTAGGCTGACAAGTAATCACAGTGCTGGTGAAGGCACCACTGCCAGCAGCAGCTTTGCGTGGGCGCCAGAGGAAGGCCATCAGCTTTTCCAGAGGCTGGTACAGCTCTAATGGCTGATCCCTGACTTTTCCTTGGAGCATCTCCTATTGTTTCTCCGCTGACCTGACGATAGCCCAAAAGGAGAGCAATTGCCTGTCTCTTTTTCCCAGAAGCCATGAAGCTTTAACTCCTGAACTCCAGGAGTGGGTAAGAGAGAGACATAAAGACCCCAACAAAATGTATTAGTCACATGTATATCAGAAACATTGAAAAAACTCAGTCTTTATAGTGAAATATCAGATAGCAATTAAGAACCAGTTAGAAGATTGTGTAACAATTATAGAGGGATCCGTAATGAGCAAAATTTGGTAAAGGAATGGTAAGAAGAAATGCAGAAGAAAATCTACAGCTAACTCAGTGGATGAAGAATATCATGGGAAAGTGCTTTCATTCTATGCTAAGACCTTTTTACTTTTGGAGTCGTTTTTGCCCTGTTAGACAAACAGGAGGCCAAGAGTCTGGTAAAGTTCGCCATGACTTAGTAGACAAGATGGAATATAGAAATACTCATTGATACATAAAAGTCAACAACAGTACCTTGAGCATGCAACTGAGATGGCAAAGGCCAGACCAGCTGAATGATTTTGGTAGATTTCAAGCTCATTGCCACATAGAGAGAAGTCTGAGAATAGTATTTTGATCAAAGTACTTTTAATTATTGCCAGCGTTGAATAAAATTTGTCCTTCCCAGAAACAGTTCTATGAGGAGGTAACTTGGGAAGCAACCAATGTCTCATGTTTGTAAAGCCCAAAATACACTTCCAGAAATAATCTTTGTTTTTAATTTCTCACAGATCTTAAGATCTCATACAAAAATTAGATTCTACATACTTACTACCAAATGGTTTACCTTCTATCAGATAGACAATGTTGTACATTTTTTGTTTACGATATTTTATATATAGTACAAAACCCAGTAAGTTTTCATATGTTCTAAATGCTGGGTGTTCAATATATTTGTTCTACCTACCCTTTTCTTCATTTGTGCCCTAAATAAATATAACTGTAAAGAGATAAAATATGTTGCTACAAAATAAGCAACACTGTGTCCACTTTAAAAAATAAGTTTTTACTAATACTATTTTTTGGCAAAAAAAAATCTTTATTTTGGAATTACTGAGCAGTTTAACTTTAAATAAAAAAAATCTGTATTTTTTTTCTCACCAATTCTATGGAGAATGAATACTTCTGAATGTATGTACACATATAAATATTTTGAAGGACATATATTACAAAATTAAATGAAGGTTTATTTTAGCATTTCCTCAGTTATGAATGAAATCTGATTTCCAGAGAGTGCTTTTCAAAGTCAGGGTAAACATGATGATACTTCTCAAAAAATTCATAGTGCAAGGAAAAACTGAGGAAAAACAAACGAATTTTTATATTAAGACATACATTTCATATTAATTTCATAGAGAATGATCTTGTATTCGTTTCTTACATGGAAAAATGGTACCCTCTTTTACAGTAGGATGGATTAAAGCAATGATTTTAAAAAAAAATCTGAAGCGAGAACTCACTAGTCTTACTAAAAAAATAGAATAAATTATTAAAATAGATTAAATGAAAATGAATAGTTGAGGTCAATATGCTAAAGAAATGGTATCACTGACTTGCAGATAATAGTCCAATTTGCAATTAGCTGCCCTTGGGCTACTCTCCTTCATAGTCAAAACCATATATGCCTGTGAACTTATTTATGAAAAAACAATGTGTTTGTCCCAATATTATCTTTAAATGGAGCAATAGCAATTCTTTTGCCATGAGTTATATCATGGACATTTTCATTCTGCATAGTTGATTTTTACACCACTTCCATTCACTGCTGCTGGTTTCAGTCCAAGATCACTTTGGAATATGTTCATTGTATGAACATGTATGTTCATTGTATGTTCATTGGTGTAATGTTTACTTCATGTGTTTCTCTGGAGAGAGCACACTTTTTATAATTTTGCTGGTGTCTTTATGGTTAATAACTACTGATAATACGCCCTCTAAAATATCTCTTCCCATTTAATGCTTTGTAGTCTCTCCACAGTTGTTCAACAGGGTAAGTTTGCTAACTTTTACCAGCCATTATATCTCTTACAAGGCTTTGAAGCATATGGGACAGTCTTCTAGCTCCTGTTTGAAGACATGTGAACACTGAAAACAGTCAGTGCTTTTACACGGTCAAGGTCATACAACCTTATGAGCTGACCTTGTTATTTTTGTTCTTCCCAAGGCTTATTTGAGTTTTCTGGATTTTTTATGGGCAAAGTGAAAGATCAGTGCCACATCACTTGCTCTGGACCTTATCTGCTCAACTTGAGTGACCACAGTGTCATGCTGACACCATCACTGCCATTGAAGTAGCTGCAGACCATGGGAACACAGGAACTTTTCCACCACATCAAGGTCAAACACTCGCTAAATGTTTGTGTTTTCTTGTTTTGGGAGAGTTTTGTTGTTGTTTCTAATATCAGTAAGTTACTTTTGAACTTGAATAGCTCAGTATTAAAGCTTATGGGTAGATCACAGAGTGTCACTAAATCATTGCTATTTATGTAATAAATGTATACATAGGAGGGGCAGATAGGCATAGAATAGCATAAGCAAAAGAAGTGGTGTGCAGACACAGTGAGATGCATGCATACCCTAGAGGGCTTTATTGGAAAAGAAGCAGAAGGCTGGTGTGTTCCCAGTGAGAAATGGGAATTATTGCTAGATCAGGTTGGGGTTTTTTTTCATTTTTATATCCAAGCAGACAAAATAAAGAGGGCAATTATATTGAACAAACTAAAAATGGTTTAAAATCCCAGTGTGATACATTATTCATGAAAGGAAAGCAAAAGCAGTCCTAAAGGCAGACCTTACTACATATAGTCCTACATATAGTCACGCTGAATATTGTGAGGGTGATTGATGGGCAGCCATTACATTCAATACGAGGTTACTTCATAAATAGATCCTTCTGAAATTCCTTGAAACAACTCACGGAGTAGGAACATCTATAACCAGTTCTACAGGGAACAAAACCAAAGTACAGAGCTGTGAAGTGACCTGTCCAAGATGGAGACTCCTCTGGAAGGGTCCTGAAGAAGATTCATATCAGTTGGGTCCTAGTATGACCTTTGTCTGATTTGTCTTTCTTGAAATATTGGCTCAAAATTAACTCAAGACAATTGACTGCATTTTATATTGCAGTCATCATTAAAATATTTTTCAGAGAGTGAAGCAGATGGAAGCCCCACTGTGAAGTTTGCTGGGGATCAGGAGCATTAGGTAGGTTACTGAGGAAAGCATTTTAAAAGCCAGCATCAAGAAAATAGTAGTACGGTTTTATAGTCACTATCCCTTTCACAGCTTATTTCTCCACCTCCGTGCTGTCACTTAGGAAATGCTTTCCCTCCTCCTTGTTTTCTGCCTCGCAGATGGTAAGGCATGTCCCTTTTGTGGTTGGATTGCAGCTCAATTGCCAGGGTTGCTCTACAACATGACTGACAGCAAAGTGATGCTGCTGTGTCAGTTGCTGTGTGCCCAAAAGCCCTGATAAAGGGAAAAAGCAAAGGAACCATTGCTGCTGGGGCAGCTCCCTCTTGGGCCCAGCTGCACATTGAGTCCTGCCTCATCTGATGCCGGGGTAATGGGGCTCATAGAAAAACCACAGTGCTCTCTGCCAGGAGTTAACCAGTGCACCTTGGTCCTTCATGTCTCTCACGTTTGTGTTCAAAGCCTTGTGGGTTTGGTAGAGTTTGCAGGGCCAGGAAAGGTGGCCACAGGAGCTTGAGTCCCTGCTGAGCCTTGGGGTCACCTCTGGTGAGGGAACCAAATGGGAAAGAAAAGTTTGACATCTAGGGTCTCACTGCAAGTCACAGTAGAACATGCGGAGCCTGCCCATGCTCAAACCATGGACAGTAACAGGAAATTTGTTTTCTGTTATTTCTTCTACCTTCCAGCTCATTCTCCAATGAAGGAGGAAGGAAAAGGTACAAAATACTAATTCTCTGGGGTTATCACCCCAGTACTTACATTTAGTTTCTGCAGGCGACCTTTCTTACACCAAGAAACAGATCTAAAATTAACCAATTTATTCCGCACATATTCAAGATGCTTTACATAAATTCTATTCCATGTCAATCTGCTTGAGGCATATGAAATTGTATGTACAACCAGGAAACTCATAAAAATACCTAAATAACACTACAGGAATGTCTGTACCGTGCAGTGGAGCGGAAATCTCTGGACTAGTACTGAGCTAGCACTGCTAACTGCTGTGTGGCATTATATTCAGACTAATTAGCTGAAAAGCTGCTATGCAATTTCAAAACCCTACCTAGAGTTTCTTCATGGTGCTATTACACGCCTATGACCACAGGTGCTACTTCAGGTATCAGTACACACACTGTGCAGCATCATAGGGATGCTCTGCTAAGTATGTTTGTTTTTAGAATTTTAAACAATACAGCGTCCTTGTGCTGAACAGATTTTGTGGAACATTCTGATACTTAAAACAAAGAAGATATTCCTTCTGTAAGGATTTATTGTTCTGCGTCAGTAGAATAGCGTCAGTAATTATTTCTGATGGCAGATGATGGGCATTTAAGATGTCTTATTTTCACTGTAAGGAGTATGCTGAGAAGCAAGGTTTTGGCCTTTTGGAAGAACTGAGCAATTATTTGTTACTTGTGAATAAAGCAGTACTGATGACAAAATAGTAGGGGTTTTTTTGAAAGTTTGTCTGAATGTCAAATGTGACTGGTTTGATTTCTGTTTCATTTCTATTTTGTCAAGAATGATAAATTAATCCAACTGATCTTATCCAACTTACATCTCTCCAACAAAGAGAGCTTTGGTTTCAAGGTACTATAGAGCTGCAAAGTTTTATTTGTTTGTTTTCTACACAGGCTTTTTGTATGTTTGAGACAATAAATTGTCCCTGCCATTCTTCTTCATTGCAACCTTTCCTGATCCATCCATTCCTTCTTCAAACACTAAGGAATACTTGAATCAGTGCAATTCTTTAATGGCTTCCATTAACTTTGGGCCCCAAAGTGAAGGATGAAGGAATCAACCTATATCAGCATGACGATTTGGGTGGAAGCAAGTCAGCACAGACTTCTGTGTCACCTTGCAGCTCAGCTGCACACCCATGCCAGCTGTACCCAAAATGGGACCTGGGACTATCACATCCTGACTCCTTCTGCCTCTCAGCTACTCAGGCTTCATTGTGCATGTTCTCTGGTCTTCAGTCACATGCCAACTTTCAAAAGTCAGCAGTAGAATCTGTCTTACTGCCTAATGGATAAACCTGGACAGTTTTCTACATATTTTTAATGGTACTTTCATATTTAAAATTCTGACAGAGAAAGATCAGAACTTTTTATTTGCTGTGAACTTCAAAAGGGTAGATGATGCATCCTTCTAACATTCCCCTATAACTACCAATCTTACAGAGAGTTAAATAGATAGTAGATCTAATACTAGGGAATGTTTTCTTGATAGAGTAGCTAGCATAAGATTAAATCATAGGCAATGTAAGTTACCCTGCTTGAGCATACTAGGCAATCTCCAGAGGTCCCTTGCTATCTTAGCCACTTTGTGCATCTATAACTAGAAAAAGATCCTTCTTTTCGTGTTTTTATCACTTGGGCGCTTGTCTCTTTCCTTCACCCTTCTTTTCCACTCACACTTTTAATAACTCACTTATTAATAACTAAAAATATTTATTAATGAAATCCAAATAATTCTTTGTTATCTCCCCTGAGACAATGCTTGTCATTTAGAGAAGCTAAGCTGAAATATGTATAGACATAAGTGCTAGTTATATGTCATGATTTACAACCTCCATTACAGGAATAAAATCAATCTAAATATTGACTCAATTTTATTTTGATAATCGTATAACATTAGCCCAGTAATGGTAGAACACTTAAGAGTCACCTTCTCCTCATCATATGAGCCTTACTGTCCTAATGGGATATTAAATTTAAAGTAGAGATGTCATGTAGTTACTGTGGGGTTTCACAAATATGAAAAGAGAATCATTAAATACATAAGTAACAGTTATGTTTATCTTTAGCTAAATGGGAATAATAAAGATGTGTGTGAATACACTATTCTCTTCTGCTGTTGAAATGTGACCTTTGATTTTTGGTAACTAGTCCCACCTGAACAGCACAGTACAAACATACCACAAAGGATCATGTAAAGTTTCTCCCTCCTACTGCTTTGATGCCTAAAAAAACCCTATTTTACCTGCGCAAATATTTTTGACATGTTTCATGTATTTGCTCTGGCATTCGTTTTACATATCTTGGTAGCAATTTGGCTCTTCGTCCTTATGCTTTAGCGAGGATATTCAGAGCTTATTTAGGGCAGGTAAATGGGTTTAAAACCACTTATCTCAAAACATTTTATACCAAGTTGCTGTGCGTGATCGTAGGGGATCCACTGGGCATCTGCTTGCCTGAGCAAACTTCTGGGCCTTACTGCAATCACTTGCTCAGCACAGACTCTTTCCTGCTGCAGATTTAGGGATATAAGACTGCTTGAAACCACCAGATTAAGTCAGACCCAGTTCCAGAATCTTTGTCCTTTCTCATAACCTCAATCTCAAAGGCTCTCAAACTGTATAGCTTATTTTACAAGGAAAATACTGATTTGAGTCACATAGGTATTTTTTTGGCCAGGGTTCAAACCCTCATCAATCTTTATGAAGCGTAAGGAAGAGCTATATAGCCAGACGAAATAACAGCCAGGAAGGGCTTTCCTGCCTTAGATGATTGCTGAGCAGTCACATAGGTCCATAAAGGGATATAAAAATGCTTCCCTCCCTCTCTCTCTCTCTGTTACAAACTTTTTCACAGAAGGCAGAGCCTCATTCTAGCAGCAGATATTATATTTTATCTCACCTTCAGTTATCAGTGAGACACCACCAGTATAATCATCGTCTATTCCCTTTACAGTCACACTCCAGCACCAGTCACCTCAGAAACCTCCCCCAGGTAAATGCATATAGTTTCCTCACCTTTGCTAGGGTTCAAAATAGAGAAATGTGTGTATCACACACTGAAGCCAAATCATTAAAGATAGTCTTCTTTGGCTTCTTACAAATAAAAACATTCATAGAAAGTAGAGAAAAAAAAAGTCATTTCCCTAAGGAGAAATATATACAAAGAAGTCACACGTGAGCCTGGTAGTTATGTTGCTTAACATAACTTTGGAAAACAATTAGACAGGCACAACACTTAAACATGAGAAGAATATGATTGTTTTTAAAATTGTCAAACACATGAAATGCAAAAGATGCTTTAATTCTAATCTAATTAACTTTTCTGGAGGTGCTGTATTGGAAGGACAGATTTATTTTAGTTCCAGTGGAAAAAAAGCATTATGTCAGTTTTACTGAGAAAGACACTCCCTAGTTTATCATACCATAACCAAATTAAGCTTGAGAACTACTAATCAGTAGGTGCCTATTATACAGAAAAGCATTAGCCTTAGCATGTACAATGCCTTCGGCATTCAACAGGGCATACACTGGAAATAAAAATTCCTTTGTCATTTGGCCAGGGAAGCAATTATCTTCATAGTTCATGATTTGTATAATAATCAGTTAAAATAAGGTGTGTCATCCACAGAAGCTCATGAAAAAAATTAAAATTCTCATTCTTATTTAGCGACTTTAACTTCCTAAATACTTGCAAAATTCCTGAAAAAACTGACTGCACGTTCATATAAACCATTTCTCTTTCTGCAGTGATATCTTCCCCCCTATCACCTCCAGAATACACAACTTTAAAAGAAAATTAGAAATCTCCAGTCACATTTAGTCTACAAAATAGCTCATATTCTAATTTTCTGTCTCCAAATCCATGTGTGCATAGGTGAACTACACATGTTTATGCATGACATCAGCTCCTTGCTGCTATTTCTATATTGGTGTTACAAAAATTCCAGGTCAGATCTATGAGCCAGTGGCATGGCCAGTGATCTCCAGATCACCTCTGGGTACCCTCTGGAGGCACTGTGTCCCTGAAAGAGCTCTCTGCTGCCTCTTCCTCTCCCTCCTTTCCCCTTTCCCAGAGGAATAAGGGATACACGTGCTGCGGACATCACCACTAGCAAATTGTGTCATCTTTTTATGCTGTTTTATATGCTGTATATTTAGAGTTATTTACACTACATAATGTATAAGCTATTATAAACACTATTTACTTAATCCCCACCCATCTGAGTGGAATTACCAGGTATGCAATCTATGATAGTCCACATGTATTTGCATCCAAGGTCACGTAGCTTATACCTAACTTCTTTACATAGCATGTGCTACACATTAAACCAACCTTTTGCTATTAGATAATTGCATGAAGGGCTTAACTAATGGTATGACATCATGACAGATTACTCCTATATACTTTTTTCAGTTATTTGGTTTTACCGTACAGAAAAGTACTGATATTTAATATCGAATAACTAATAGTCTGTGATCAAATTTCAGACCACTATCCATATGCTTTCTTCACAAGACCCATTTTACCCATTGGGGATTGCAGGTGGTCATCAAAATCCATATTAACAATCTACATTGTTGTTAGGGACCTCCTGATTGCTCTAATTATCACCAACTTAAACATCATGTCACTCACAGTTCTCACGTTGCAGGCAAGATCAGAATACTTATAATCAAGTAAATGATATCACAATTGGGTGTTTAAAGTATTTAAAAGTCTTATTTATTTCAAATAACATTGTTTCTCCATCTATGCCAAGACTGTGTTTGTTAGGGTCTCACACGCCTGTTCCTCCAGTTAACTTCTACTTCCAGATCCCAGGTAACTTCTACTTCCTCCAAGTTGCTGTCACTTATAAAAGTTCTCCTGATGACATCATGAAGAATTTTTTGAATTTAGTCTTTTCTGTAGGACGAGAAAACTCTACTCTTGCCAAAAGCGCAGCTGTAACAGTGAGGAGAGTGTGTACAGAAATGCATATGTAAAAACAGCAGGAAGATTAATCTACTTACACAGTTATTATTTGAATTCTTCTGCATTGTACTGTTAAACTGGAAAAAAAAAAAAAAAAAGATAATTTAGTCTGCTCAGAAAGTGACAGAGAGAAAGGGTTGTTCAAAATGCAGTGATACAATATTTTTCCAATTACACAGCTCATATTTTGTAACTAAGGAAGAAATGAGTTCATCAGTTTAAATGAAGTAAAGGAACTTTGCCATCTCCTAATTTGATACAAATAGCCAAGACCATGCACAAACTAAGCAAAGAGGAGAATCACACCTGGCATCAGAATTTCCTGAAAAAATATTATTTAACTTATTAAAAATTCATTTTTACTCTGCTAAAAAAGTCATACAAAGCTTTCTCATTGGTATCAGAAGTATTAAATGCATTGATATTTCGACACAGGTTCCATCGTCCTGAAAGGCTGAATCCTGTGAAGCCACAAAACACAGAAACAGTTTCAGTTTACATATTAATAGGAGTTATAACCACCTAATAAATTTAATTGACTAAAATATTGTTTTTACAGAAGGAAAGAGGATACTTACCTACTAACCTTAGAAAGGAAGCCAGTGTTTGGTGGCCTGTGGCTATATCAGAGCTTCCTGTCCAGTGACCCAGTCAGCCTCTCTCTATGCAGCAATAGCCCTTAATAAGTGGATACAATATTTTACGGCAGGTGTAGACACTGAAAACTCAGACTTCCTAATCCCAGTAAGAGCTCACATAATCACTCATATATCTTTCTCTTTCTTCTAATAAAGCGTCTACATCCCGAAACATGCTTAATGACACCTTCCTTACAAAAGTATTATATTGATTTGTTGATGTTTGTAATATTATTGGGATATGAGAAGTTGTTCAGATGTCCCCTTGTGTGAAATTGTTACCCATTACTGAGTCAAATGGAAATTATATTGTCTTCCGGGAAAATATTTAACAAGTAAGAATCTCAGCTTTATTGTTAAAGTCAAATATTCATGCAAATTGACGGCTTAGCTTCTTTACCTTTGGAAGTTCTGTAAGTGATAGATGCTGGTATATATATATATACCATCAGTTAGATACAGAAATACCAGGGCAGAGAGGAGAGAGAAAAAAACCCCAAAACTATCTCAAAAAAGAATAAAAAGAGGCAGAACCATTGTCCCCATAATTCAGCTGTTAGGGAAAAGTAGTTTGTTTAGATAAAATATTGGTAAACATTTTAATAAATGAGCTGTGATTACTGAGAAATAAGGTTAATGTTTTCTATAGCTCCTGAATGGTCTAGCTGTACCATTAAAAACAAATCCAGAAGAAACCATTGAATAGATTCAGAGCACTGCAACAAGAAGCAGGATTGTCTCTGCGTCTTTAACTTTAACTTGATGCCCAGGACACAGTTATTGTCTCTATAAAAGTGCTATTGTTTTTCTTTGCTAATCCTCCTTGTAGCTATGGCAAAGACAGATGACTCTGATAAATCTCCACTTTTTTTGAGACAGAGTGGAGCAGTCTTGATCACAGTTGATGCCTCCTAAGCAAGTAAAGTAGAGGATCTTCAAAAAAGGTCTCTCAATATTTTAGTCAATTAAATTTATTAGGTGGTTATAACTCCTATTAATATGTAAACTGAAACAGTTTCTGTGTTTTGTGGCTTCACAGGATTCAGCCTTTCAGGACGATGGAACCTGTGTCTCTCTAAGGACATCTAAAAAAGGTCATTTTTTAAACAATCATGATAGTGGGCATATTTTTAATTGAGTTATTTTGTTGTGTTATGCAGTGTTTCAAATGTTTTGGTCATGTTCAGAATAAGTGAATTTAGTAAGTTTGCTCTTTATAAAGTTAAAAGTTTCAGCAGTCTGGCTGAACTTTGTGGCATGTGCTTTTGTCTGCTCACTGAAACCACTTTTAAACATGAGCTGAAAGTGTTGGAAACTCCTGTCTGCTTCTGGGAGAAAAAACTACATTCATGTGTAATCTGCACTTTGTCAAAGATCTCATAAAATCTGTGAAATTGTTTTGGATACTGTGGCGTGTCATACAAAATACTGAGCTTAGGTAGTGTCTTCTCTAAAATGTCTACCAACCAAAAGATAAACCTGCTAGACAACTCTCTAGGGTGGGGACTTTTTGTGAATAATTAGCCGTGAGCAATGAAACTCCAGAGCCACACCTGGGCTGAATCTTTGATCTGTTTTTATACAGCTAGAACCACGTTATAGAGTTTATACATTATCCTGATGTTGCAGGTGATAAAATCTTCACTCTTGCATACATACTGCAACAGATATATATGTATGTGTGTATTCACGTATATATTTCTCAAATATATATTTGGTAACAATGGATGTTAAGGCTTACCATTCAATTATGTTTCCTTATTGTTCATTCTGGTTTAATCACTGTTAGGATTTGTTATTTTTTCTTTTTTTCATATAAAAGATGAAACTCAATGACACATTCTTTCTTGACGCCATCAGAACAATATGTACAACAACCAGTGTGCTGACAGGGCAGAATCTTTACCTGACCTATTTAGTAGGCACACTTGTCAAACACTGTAGAATAAAAATAATTAATCATTTATGACGCGTGTGTGTATTTTTTTTTTTTACAGATAATTCCAATTTTTTAGGTGGGTTTTATGAAATAAAAGAGAAGGTCAAGTATATATTCTCTGGATGCATATGGTCTTTCCTGGACAGTGTACAAGACCTGTGGACTGAATGATAACCCATTTTAATCCTCAATGCATTTCCAGCTCTTCCTGTGGCCTTGGGCAAACCCCTGAACTTCTCCATCTATCTTATACATGTAATAAGAATTATGATAATATAGAATTAATTGGTTATTTCTTTGGCATTTTGAAGATTTAGCCACATTCTTCTTGTTTATACCAATATAACATCCCAAGTGAATGAATTTTTGACTGTGTGATTTAGAAAAATTGAAACACAGTTTCATAATGTTATAGATTTCTTCTTTTATTAAATTTTGCAAATTCACATCGGAAAGGCCAAGATTATGAAAGCTGTCAAGAAATAAGACTTTGCTTCTTGCACCCTGTGTAGCAATAATGGCTTTTGATTTTTTTTATTAAAAAAAAAAAAAACAGAAGGAATTTCACGCCAACTATGTATTAAAGCTCTAGGACAATTAGAAAAATTATTCTCTTATATACAAAATTATTAGGAACTTGGTCTCCTTACCCACTGAACTGAAAAGTTTACCAGACCATTGTCTATTTGGTTAATAAAATAGACCAAATACACTGTTGTGACTGCTAACCTTTTGCTATCTGTAGTTCTTCAATAACATCAACCTGTATTGGTATGGCTGGACTGTTGAACTTGCTTCAATCATACTCCTCACATGAATATTCAGATTTACTGAACAGATGCTGTCGATACCACTAAGAGGTAACCATCTGACTGGTGGATAAATCATCAGGCAGGTACCTGTGACTTGTAATTCTTTCATATTTTTGTGTTGAAGAAATTACGTTAACTTGTACACCCAAAGAGAAATTCAAGATGAGGGTACTTCAATTATTTTGTTCTCAGTATTGTCATATTCAAAGAGTAACATTTTTTACACATTCTGACATATTTTTGAAGTTAAAGTACTTAAAAAATAAAATGTTTATGCACTAAATTAATTTAGAATGATAAATATCCCTTCCATTCTATATTTTGCAGGAGTTTCAGTGAAACAAGTGCTTTATAGGCATCCAGAAACAGCCTTTTAACAACTTTCTGATCATTTTGTAATGACCACATCATACTGCATCTGATAAAAATACACTAATATTTTTTCCTTACACACAAAAATATAGTGGCGATTCTTATATAGATTTATGTCTATTATTTCCAGATATAAGACATGACTATGCATGTATTTCTCTTCACTTAAGCTTTAATGTAGCTGTATCAGAAACACAGCATGTTTTATTCTCTAATGTCAGCTCTAGAGAGTTCCATACTAGGCTTGGACTAAATGTCTAAAAAGCGATTAAAAAAATACAGCTGCTTTAACACATTAAAGTTCACCTTTGTCTAATAGAACATTTTAAAAGTAATTCAATTGTTTTGTTCATTTGTATCTCAAAACAAAAACCAAACCCAAAAGTACATTTCTAAGGAGAAAAAAACCCTGATTTTCTGATCCCATAGATACTAGGAGGCTCTGAATAGAAGACTTTGCAAAAAAAAGAAGCAGCAAACCCTTCTTCTTGTACCTTCTAATCAGCAGTGATGGCTCCACCCCACAGAGTCCCAGGTGTGGGACGTGCCTGGGACAACTGGAGCCACAGAAACACGCCAGGTTGGGGGCATTCCCCACCTCTCTCCACAAGGGAGAATCCTGCACAGCTTTTCAGCTCCCACAGCATGATACTTGCACTCTGTCATCACCCAGGCTTGTTTTTGTGCTCAGACTCACGGCTGCTTCTCTGAGAAAGTCCAACAAATCCCACAGCTGAGTGAGGTTTCAGTCAAAACCTCAAATAGCGTTTGTTAATAATGTTTACAGTGCTGTGGTTTCAACTGCAGGCTGAGAAAACAAATATTTAATGGCCAATAAAACTTTTAAGAGACTTGAAAAGTAGGGGAATGTGGTTTTGCTTGGCTACATGCTGTCTCTCATGCAGAGATACCAAGTAACATGTTCAGTGCGCCATTTCTTTAATGCCCACATAAAATGCTTTCGGTAAGCTGTTACAGGGCTAAAATTCTCTTCAGTTAGCATTTTAGTTTGGGATTCATAGTTTCAAACACTCTAAAAATTTGGCCAACAGTTAGTGGTAACAAAGCTGGAAGGATTTGTCCAATCTATTGCTCAGAGGTGAAGTGTTGCCCACTCTCCTCCTTAGCCTTATTTCCCATTACACCACACAGCTCTTTCCACAATCTTCTGTTCCCGCTGTGGGTGCAGTGTGCTTCCCAGTTTCTCAAGTATGGTTTCTAAAAGCTGTGATTCTAGCATGAACTCTGTTACTTGTGTGCTCAAGAATCGCTATTTATTTTTTTGCTCCTTCTCCCTCATTTGCCCTGTTCTGGTAAACCTCATCCTATAAAATTCTGTGTTAGGATGGCAAATGCTCCAGCATGAACCCAGGGCAGCACACAATTTCCACTCAGTTACAGGTTCGAGAATGATGGTGCCCATCAGCAAAAAAAAACGTGGTGGGAAAAGATGAGAAACCTCTATGTCCTATAAGGAATGAGATAACAGAAGGAGTAAGAATTTCTTCTCCCCTCCGATTTCTCACAGAGTCAGCAAGGTCGGGCCGGCATTTGGCTGCTGTAATTCATGGTCGGGTGCATTAACCAACATCAACATTGGTTGACGTTAACACACCGGGCTGCGAGCTGCCGTGCTTGAGGAACAGGTTCACATCCACTTCTGTGACCCGGCTGTGGGGAGGTGACCGCCAGCAGAGAGGTGGAGCAGATGTCCCCAGCACTATCTTTTTAAAATGTCTTGGTATTTATTTTAGTATGAGGTGCATGTAATTCTACAACCAGCAAAACACGACAGAGCATAATAGGACTGAGAAAATACAGGAAAAGAAGATTAAGCTTTCGTGCTTGAGTGTAAACTTTGCCTTTCACTCTAAATAGAATGCAACTAATTAAATGAGTTAAGCTGTTACTTTATCCCAGCTGGTTTGTCTGTAAGAGACTGAAACAAGATTCACTTTAGAAAGGTGAGACTGCACCTAACTTGCTGTGGTTAGCTAGGCCACACTCCACAGCTCTTCCTTATATACTCTCTTTTGCTTAATGCCGTGATTACCTCTTTCAAGAAGGAGGCAGAGCAGATTTCCAGGCTGTGCTGATGGTTGCAGATGCAGGATGCTTCACACTCACAGGAGGCTCATGTTTCACCTCTGTGGTGTTAAAAACAGTTCAAACTTGCCAAGGGGGAAATATTTTAGGACTGTGTAATATTTTGTTTCCTTATGTGGTTATCATCTTCAGACAGTAAATACAGTGCACTGATCGCCTAAGTAAGGTAAAATAATAAATATATTTTAATTTGTTTCAAAATGCTCCTTTCACATATGGATTTTGTTTGCATATGTGAAATATATATGCAACATACATGCAATACATATGTGAATAAATATGAAAACCACAGCCATCATTATAAGTAAAAGGTTTCCTGCGTTGGTAATCACGTCCATTCAAAAAATAAATCTGCTTTGATTAGTGAGAAAGAATGACTGATTCTGGAAGAATTTCCAAGCGGTTTTTTTCATGAACAAGAATGATTTCTTCAGGAAGTATTTCTATACAGTCAAGCAAACAAAAAGTCTTTGTTGTTAATACCATTTTATTGGGCTACTTAGGATTGATAATATAAGTAGAGCATATAATAACATCCCTCCCACACCATTCCTCAGGGTAGACTCAATCTTCATGTTTACGCTAGGCAAAAAACCTGGATCCATGGCCAGCTGCTGGCAATGCTGGGCTTCTTCTAGCCCACCTGAGGTGCTAGAGTAGAGTTTGGCGCATGTTAGCTGCTCTGTCAACTAAGGTCCTTAGTCCTAGGAGGATGGAAGACTACAGCTCTGCATCATATGTGCAGAGGGTGAGATACTCTGGAGTGAGAGCCAGGAAAAATCAGAGCAAAAATATAACTCAGGTGTCAGGGTCCTTCTACTCTCAGTATGATACCAGCTTTGGTAAAAATTAAAGTCCACAGAAATAATAAACATTGTAGTTATTTTTGAAAGAATGAATAATACAGATAACAAAAAGATCATATCACTTCAGACAATGAAAAATGAAAATTCAGTGTTTATATAAATGCAAAAATTATAATACTGTAACTTTTTAACAATATTTTGTATTGCTCGTGTAATTTACAAGTACGTTCTCTTTTCTCAATATATCTGATGTGGAAGCCCATCAAATTCTTTGTATTTTCTTCCTCCAAAAAAAATGGAATATAACTGAAATTTACTGTTGGTAATAAAAGCACCTGACAAAATAATTTTTTCTCATTCTGTTGCTCAATAGGTAATGAACATAGAAACAAGCTCACAGTTGCAGTCCTTCGTGTAGCCATTTCATGACTTCATAAATTGTTTTATGCTATAGTTAATATTTAGATCTGATCATTTAGAATTGATATTTCTTTGTTGATCTATAGCACCATTTTAAAACAATTTTTTGGTTGTATGAGAGATTAGCAGTCAACGTATTTATACAAAAACTTGAAAACAATTAATTGAGCCTGCATTTCCTCCAGAAAATCTGTCACTTTCTTTTATGTTTAATAATTGCTTCTACCAGGTATTGAAAAGATAAACATGTTTGTCAAAAATTTATTTTAGTGTTTGGTTACCAACCCAATGGTATTTCAGTCCTTATCTGTTGCTTGATTTTTCTTCGTCAGCCTTTAAGAAAGTTTTTTCTCAGCTGAGTCTCCTGGGACAGTTCTGAGGCTCAATGTTCTCTCTCTTACAGTTCCAATAATATTAAGAAACAAAAGGTTTTTCTCCAAGTGTGGCAGCACATTCTCTACAAACTAGAGCCAAAAATGCCTGATGGCACAAACATGATTAAAGAAGAAGCCTCTCAAGGTGTGACTGATATTTAGAATAGAACAGAACAGAACAAAATAGACTAGTTCAGTTGAAAGGCATCTACAATGACCATCTAAGCTGAACAAATCAGAGCTGATAAAAAGTTAAAGCATATTATTAAGGACATTGTCCAAATGTCTCTTAAACACTGACAGACTTAGGGCACTAACCACCTCCCTAGGAAGCCTATTCCAGTGTTTTACCACCCTTTCAGTAAAGAAATGCTTCCCAATGTCCAATCTAAACCTCCCCTGCTACCATTTTGAATATTTTCTTAGGAGATAATAAACCATTAAAGTGTTGTATTATAACTTGAATATTTCATTTAGGTATGGTCTAAAAAGATAGTTTATTTTATTTCCAACCAAGAAATTACTCTTAAAAAAAAGCTGATTACATCTAAGATCTCAATAACTCATTTTATATGAGAAATGTGATTAGCTACTTTTGTCCTTACTTTTAGTATCATTATTCAACATAACGCATAATGAAAAACTTTTGACCCAACCAAGAGAACTGTCTTTCACACTTACTTTATAAGTATGATCATGTTGTATGCCATTGGCCACAGTAGTCTTTCAGACAGGAAATGCTTTCAAGAATTAAAAGGGAGATGTCTCCAGAACAATTTAATACCCTTTGCAGTCCTCCAGAATATTTTGATTGACACTCAAATGCTGTATGTAGTCCTTACTCAGTCAAAATGACCTTCAGAATCAAGCACTGTAACTTAGGTAGTCATCTTTTCCTGTAGAAAGTGTGCAGAAAATCATTATAGTTATAAATACTTGTAATATGAAATATATAATTGCTACTTCTGCTTTATAAGTGACTGTACAAGGAAAGATGTAGAGAGAGTAATAGAGTAGAGAGAAACTACATAATTGCACCTTCTGTGAACAACGGTAAGCACAGTGGGCCTTGTTTCCTAATCGATTGCACATTTTGTATCTACATAATACTGTTAATTTTTTTTGGAACAGCTCTTGATAGCATTGATAGTAATGAAGTGAACTGAGAAGCAAGCCTACTCACTACTCTTCAAAAATATTAATATGCATGATGAAACACATTGGATTGCATGCCAATTAAGCAGAGTAACTTGTCAAGACTATTTTTCTGGTGTTTTCTTGGACTGTGTTATTCAGTCAAAGCTAAGCAACAGGCTGTGTCATGTTCTCTGCTTTAAGTGTGTGTATCATAAGGTTCTGCACAATCTCTGAAGTTCTCCAGAGCTTGTTGATACATTTCTTCACAATTTACCATATTGACACCATATCAAACCACATCAAACCTGAAGAAGACAACTTGTCCTTTTCACTGTTTATGTTTTCCTATCACTTTCATGATAACCATTCCCTCAGACATCATATGAAGTCCAACTCAGATCTGAAACACTCGGTTGTCCTTTCTGTGGTTAAAAAATTCAGGAGGAATGATTTAGCAAATTAAATCTACCTCCAGCCAATTTTCCCCACCTTTACTTATCTCTTTTTTTGCAAAAAGCTGAGAACAATATTCTGTAAATGAAATTAGACAACAAATGTATTTGATCTTCTGAAAACTACAGAGACTAAAAGCTGTCTTATCAGTTTAGGCTTTCTTTTCCTCCTTACTTTTTTTTTCATACTTATAGGATACCATAACTTGCAAGTCTGGTTTTGGGGAAATCTAAAGCGTTGCAGAAACAGCAACTACTTGGCTTTTTAACTTGTCATATGGTCCATTTGTTTTTCAGAGGGAAAAAGATCCTGGGAAGTGGTGTGTCGTGCCACTCTTCTTCCATTACAAAAGCAGTGATGTCAGGGGAGAGAATAAAAGACAGGAACTCCTGGGCCCTGGGCCTAAACTCATAACAGTAAATTCATCTTTCTAGAGAATAGAAGTATGTTATTATTTGGTAGACTTCCACTCAGTCAATATCTTTATATATCTGAAAACTGATCTGAAAAGCATATAAAAGACTTGCTTATAGTGCACCAATATTTGGACACTGATTTCAGTGTTAACTGTCTCATTCTGCTTATATTTGAATTGCTTGTTCATAGTAAGTTATTTTCTCCCTACTGGAAAACAGGGAGACAATAACATTCGTTATTTTGTGAACTCACCACTCATTTTTTCAAAGGCTCAAAACCAGGCCCCACATTCCTCTGTTATCAGATGCTTGTTAAACTGCAGCTCATCCACATGCTTTCTGAGCTCCAGAAGCTTAAAGTACCATTTCACTTCTGTGTGATATCATGTTGTAAATTTTGTTTTAACTTACCAGGCATACTTGCTGATTTGTATTAATACTGAATGCATTTTGTTAACTTCCTGAGAGGTTTATTGCAGCCAGAAAACAAAAATGCAAGAAACAGCTGGGGTTTTGGTCTGTTGGTTTTGGTTTTCGTTTGTTTGCATGTTTAGTGGATGCAAGAATGAATACTGCTTCACATTTTGAATTAAGCATACATTTCAATTATGACTGCAATTATCCATACCTTAAACTTAAATTGCTGTAAAAAGTGAAATCTCCCCTGACAAAATTCTTTATTCTTCATTCTAATGTTTTTATTTATAGGGAATGTGATTTCTGCTTTTCTTGCAAAGGCAGAAGTAAAGAACTAAAAGAAAAGAAATATTTATATTCTGAATATGATAGACTGGAGATGGTATTTCACCAAATCTTTGAAACATTCGTTTTTGCATAGAGTGATGATATTAGGACGATGAAATCATGTTGTTGAGGTAACCGACTATACTGGAAAGTACCTTGTGGGTATCTTTGATTTTCTATTGGACATAGAAATTAACCATTCCCAGTAAAATTACTATTATTATATGTAATTGTGAAAACAAAGGGCCATATTCCATGAACTAACTCAAATCCAAGCTTTTGAGCATAACTTTCAGATTCTTAACAGAAAAATAATGTATTTATAAAAATGCACATAATTTTGTCACTCTAAGTCTTTCTGAATTCTTTGTCATTTGTCTTTAATTGTATTTATTTCTCTTTCCATCAATTCTTGTACAAAATATAGTGACTTAGAAAAGTGCAATCAACCAAAATTGTCTCTTGGTTTTGAAGAAGACAAAAACATTGCCCTGTGACTACAAAATGTTTCTTCCTTTTAGAAGACACTAAAATTAAAATTGTTATTATTCCACAGGATTTAAAACTGATTGGATTCCTCTGCCGTTTCCACTTTCATTCACACTCTTTTTCTTAAATTCACACATCAAAATAAATCCACCAATGCTGTTATACCTGAGGTATGAGACTGCCACAACAGAAGTTGTGACCAAATGATAAAGGGCAATATTTGAAAACTTATACTGCAACCCACTTGTTTCAGATTCTGAATGGGGAGTATTTGAGGGTGAGGCTGCAAACATGTATTTACACCATCGAGGCTTTTCCCTTGCTGTTGAAAGTAACTCTCCAAAAATTTACCTGTCTCAGGTTCCTATCAAAATAAAGCAGTTGATGCCTGATAGCATCCCCTGTTTCTTTTCTGGGTCCAGGCCAATTCCTATTGAAGTCAGTAGAAAGAATTCCTCTGGCTTGAGCAAGAAGTTAAATTGGGCTTTCTTGGGTTTGTGGTATAGCCTTGAGCAAGTGAGAAACCCTCTGTCTTATAATTAATCTGTATGCTACCTTCCAATATTATAGTCACACAAGTTAATGCTGCATTTGGAGTGTGTAGTTCTTTTATATTGCATTTCAAGCAGTTCAAAGCAAAGTCTTATTTTAGGTACCTATATAATAATTATAAAACTCAGATCATCAGATGGCAGAAGCAGATAAAATCTGTAGGGTACACAAGGATATTACAGAGTTGTTGGGATGTTTTTTTCCTATAAGATAACTACATTTCAGTTTACTATATTATCTGGAAAAGGGACAGCATAAGATAGGGACTGGTTAATAAAGAATAACAACAATTTTCATGGTATTTACATTTTTACCATGATATTTATGGTTTTTTACCTTATGATAAATTTAAAGTTATGATATATGGATGCCATAATACTGCATTTCATGAAATCTTGACAAAGTGAAAGGAAGGATGAATACTACTTCTGGTACGAGAAAAGATACCTTTCATAAGATGCAAGCTTTTTTTATGGCATACATTCAGTTTTAGGCAGGAAATTTTCAATTTCTGAGCAAATTTGGGGAAAAAATAAGTTATAAAATGTATTTCTGCAATTCTTTTATTTCACCTGAAACATGGCTTAAAGGACAGAAAAAGAATTGGGATAATACTCACAAAACCAAGTTGAAGCTATATCCTACAAAAAAACAGGCTTGCTGACCAAAAAATATTTAATTGTTTTTACAGTGTGGACCAGGTCTGATAGGTTAGCAGGATGTGAGGAAATTAGTAAAGGAAACATTTAACCTTTGTTCCCAAACACCCAAGGCAAGTACCATAACTAACCCCTGAAATTTAGTTAATGTGGGGAATTGTGTGAGACTCATCTGACTAAATGAATGTTTACTGTAACAACACAAACATCTGATCTTAGGCTTTTTTATAGTTGGCAAAGACCTGGCCAATAGTTGATGGATATGTCTCATCCAAAACTAGATGCCTACATTAGGTCAGATTAATTTTGACCTATGTGGCACTGATCATGTTTACTCTACTTCCACTGACTACAGATGGTGACTAGCTAGGTTACCTATGTGACTGGCTCAGATGTAGACATCTACATTGCAGACACCAAAAGTTCACATAAATTAATATTGGCCCTTGTGATACTGTGAACATAGTTTTTGTAAGATTCACTCATATATTAAATATATATAATAGAAGAGACTGTGCAAGGCAGAGTTTAAAATAGCCAACTGATTAGGTGACTTTCTTGGAATAGGAAAGACCTTGGGACAAATCTTTGTTCTTAATTATTCAAAGGAAGGACTGAAATCACTACATTTTACATCCTATTAAAGTCTACTAATTATGGGGCCACAATAGTTAACTGTTCTGATATGAATGGCATTTAAAACTCTGGAAGAACCCTGGAATCATTTTTAAATCTCTAATAGTTCAAAGGGATGGAAAAAAATATTTTTTGCTCATTTCAGTTCCACACCTTTTTTTGCTAGCCTGTGCCTCCAAGGCACATTTGAACATCTAACCCTTTTGATCCATCTGGTGGAATATATACACAGAGTGTAAGCAATTTAAAAGAGGAGTTGATTTACTTTAATTTACAGACTCATAAAGCTTTTTGCTATCTCCTTAACATAGAATCATAGAATCATCTGGGCTGGAAGGGACCTTCAAAGGTTTTGTAGTCCACCCCACAGTCAGCAGGGACACCCCCAGCTAGACCAGGTTGCCCAGGGTCTCATCGAGCCTCACCTTGAATGTCTCCTCAACCACTTTCCTGGGCAACCTGTTCCAGTGGTCCACCTCCCTCACTGTAAAGAACTTATTCCAAATATCCAATCTAAATCTGCTTTTCTTCAGTTTAAACCCATTGCCCCTTGTCCTGTCACTGCAGGCCTTTGTAAACAGGTACTGTAAGGCTGCTATTAGATCTCCCCGGAGCCTCCTCTTCTCCAGGCTGAACAACCCCAGCTCCCTCAGCCTGTCCTCGTAGTAGAGGTGCTCCA